>JASKGM010083817.1:0-14290 GCA_034509205.1 Ceratonia siliqua | reverse complement strand
AAATAACCATCCGTATGGACCCCACATGATGTGATTATTCTAAAGAGTAAAGACTGTAACAGCACGATTATTCCCCGAGCGTCTAAAAGTGGGGTCCTCAAAAATTAAGGATGAAAAACAATATATTTTTCAGCCTTTTATTTCATATTTTTCTTATATTAAACTAAATAATAATAAAAGATCAAATATAAACAAATAAAAAAAGAGGGGTGAATGATAACGATAATCATTTTTTTTCAAACGTAAACTAAATAATCAACCAAGTGACATTAAATATAAAAAATAATCTTAGTTGAATTTTCTAATCTCATATAAAATAATTGAATTTAATTTCATAATTAAAAATTTAATCGAGTAATACTGAATAATGAATAACTCAAAAAATAATAATTAATTTAGTAAGTGACGTATTAAACATTATTTATAGTTAATATTAATTTACATTCTATTGTCAAAACATAATGCACATCATTTTGATATTAATACTTAAGTTTAAATTAGTGAAAAATTCTAAAAAATATATGAAAATAAGATTATTAATTGAGGAGGTGGAAGTTTGTGTGGAAGTATGATTTTAGTAAAAGCAAACGGAATTTGGGGGAATAATTGAAAAAAAGAAGAAGAAAACAAAAAAGTATGGTCAAAACCTACTAAATATTCTTAATGCTTGGCATATATCTTCTAGAAGTTGTTAATATTGTAATATTAAAAAAATTAAATATTATTGTGATATATATTTATATATAAATAATTATTTTTAAATTTTAATAATTAACTTAATAACTGACATGTTAAAATACAAATGACAATAATATTGTATTATAATAATACTAAAAATATTATTATATGTAACATATTATTGTGCATGTTTCATGTGTTGTAATTAAAAACAACCAAACATTATAAACTTACTAACATCATTTAACCAACTAACTGTAACTACCTTTTTCTTACTTAACGGCAAACACATACTGACTTCCCTTACTTAACAACTAACCTTGTTTCATACAGTTTGGGACATTTGAAAAAGGGTATATTCTTGCATGTGCTTAACACATTATTTGTAAATATTGAATTATTAATTCTTAAAATTTTATGGAACTCTTAATTATATGAATATAAAGGAATAAAAAATAATCCAAAGAAGAAGGCTAAGAGAAAGGCAAAGTCAACTAAAGCTCTACAGAATAAAGATGTGTTATGATAATATGGTATCTAATGGAGAATAGACATATCTGTAAAGCCATTGAAAAACCATTTCATAAGTTTGGGGGATATGGATTCTTTCGTTGCCGCCATATCTCATTCCTTCTCAGAAACACATTGACTTTCTCAATTTTATCGGCTAAATTATAATTTTTTTATGAAGTAAATAACTTATTTTTAATCAAATTAAACTATACACTAATTAAGGGTAAGGGTCCATTTATTTTCATTTTTGGTTGGAAAATATTATTGATGAAAACATTTTTTCTGAAAATATTTAAAATTTTTCATTATTTAGGGTATTATATAAAATAATTTTTATTATTTAAATTAAAAGTTATCATCATTCTAAAATTAAAAATCAGTTTCGCATCCAACACCCAATTCAAATGTGTGGTCATAATTAAAATTAAAGGTAAAACAAGAATGAAAAATATTAATAGGTCAAAACTTGGAACTCAAAATAAAATAAAAAATTTTACAGGTGTCATTGTTTGCTCCAAGAATTATTAATTTTTATTGAATTTTTAAAACTTTTTGTCGACTAAATTTCCTCAGAACTCAGTTTCTACGCAGATTACATGTAATTTTGCACTTCATAACAAGACAATACTAGTTAAATAATCCCATATTTTAATATATTATTCTACATGAAACTTCTTAAATTCTTTAAAAGTAAATAAGGATCATACTCTACCGGCTATTATTTAATTCAAATTTTACACTTTCATTTTCCTTAAAGAACACTTCTAAACATACATGTTGGATTTGTTGTATGACGTTTTCTTTCTTTATACTTCAATGTATGTATTTTGAGGGGAAAATAAATTAAAATTAAGCAAAGAATCTTCTGTAATTGGCAATGCCAAGCCATTTTCCCATATTCCTCTTCTCTAAACCTTCCATAAAAGGCAAGACAAACCCAGCTTTTTAAAGGCTGCACCTATCCATATTTTCTCTTTTTTTTTTCACATTTCCACCCACGTGAAAATTTTAAATTTTTTAATAAGGGAAAATTGGAAAATATTACTAAGTTTTTATATAATATTAAAAAAAGTCCACTTAATATGATATTTTAATAATAACAGCTCGAATATACACACGTCACCCGCCAGTGATAAAATCTGGGGGCACCGACTGAACACGTGGCGCAAAGTTCGCCGATCGTCGGTTTTCTCAGAAGTAATCGAACGACGCCGTGGATTCTTGTTGTCTGCTGTTACTTCTACTCGTGTTCCCCTTCGCGGGACAGCACGGCGTCGTTTTCTGCCTTCTCAACCCAGGCACCTCCGGTGGCGTCAGCATCCTTATCAGCGCCAGGTTCAGCCCTTTGAAGAACGGGTGCTTCTTTACGTCAGCCGCGCCCCGCTTCGACCCGAGTCTGCGAGTCGGATCCTTGTTGAGCAACCTGGATATCAGGTCTCGCGCGTGGTGCTCAAGCGTGCTGGAGGGCGTGGCGGTCGGGAAGGTCAGAGTCTTCTTTATGATGTTGCGCAGCGTAGCGTCGTTCGATGGGGCCGCGAACGGTGTCCGGCCATACATAAGCTCGTAGATGAATATCCCAAAGGACCACCAATCGACGGCGTTGCCGTGGGAATTGCCGGAGGCGACTTCCGGTGAGACGTACTCGTGGGTCCCGACGAAGGAGCAGGATCGGGCGGAAACCGGCTCGGCCACGAAGAGCCGGTTCGGTTGAAGGGTTTGGACCTTGCGGGACCGAAAAACCCGGTTCGGGAGGCATGAGAATGGCGTGGAGTGCGGGCGGGAGTACGGCAATGCATCTGGGATCGCAGGATGTGGGGAGCACTCCGGGGATTCAACGGCGGGGATTGCATCTGAACACAAGGAGAGGTCAAAATCAGAGAGCATGATATGACCGTCCGATCGGACTAACACGTTCTCAGGCTTTAGATCCCTGTAGATGATTCCCAGCATGTGGAGGTACTCTAATGCCACCAGAACCTCGGCAGCATAAAACCTGAAGAAGAATAATTCCCAGAACAAATAAATAAAAATGAGCGAAGTAGTAAGAATTTTACAGACGAATTTTCTCGGAAGCAAACATATAATTTTTAAACAAAATCTGAAAAACTTCATCTCCATCTCCTGCTCAGAATCATCACCCAAAATGTAGTGGCGGATTGCCTGATTTAGTAATAATGATCAGAGAGATCAAAGCTATTAAATTTTCTAATAATGGAAAATTTTTCTTTAATGGAAATTTGCGGCTAAGTGAGATATATAATCCGAGAAAATCTCAGACGCAGAACAATTAAAAATGAAAATGAAATTATGAAGATGATTTTTTAAAGACAAATTTAAGAATTGGAGGAAGAAAACAAAAGGAAATTTCAGTGAAGGCGACATTCCAGGAAAGCTTAAAGCAGGTGAGAAAATAACAAGGCGGAAGCCAAAGCAGAAGAAAACAAATCAAAGAGTAACACAACGGTTCATGCTATAAGCAAACAACTTTTGCATTATTCTCTTTCTTTTGGGGTTTCCAAAACGTTATTGTTTAGGAGGTTGTTGTAGGTACCTTGCAGAGGTGAGAGGGAAGCGCTTCTGAGGCTGCCTGTGGCGTAGGGAGTGCAGGTCCCCACCGGAACAAAACTCCATGACAATGCAAGAGAAATGGGAAGCCTCGAACTCAGCGTAGAGCGTGGGAAGGAAGGGGTGGTCCAGCATCTTCAGAATCTTTCTCTCCATCTCTGCTCTCTGCGCCTTCTTCTTCAATGCCACGGCTTCTTTGTCAACGACCTTCATGGCGTAGAAGCAGGACGAATCATCGTCTTCCTCATCGCCACCGAACTCATCAGCGTTGTTCCTGAGGCGGCAGAGGTAGACAGTGCCGATGTCGCCGGCGCCGATACGGCGGAGGAGTTGGAAGTCGCGGAAGGTGAGACCGTTTTTGCGGCGGAAGGTCGCGGAGCGGATGGCGGAGTAGGCGAAGTCCGACGACCGGTGAGGCTTGAGAGAGAGACTCTCCGGCGATGTGGGAAGAAGGTCGAAGGAAAGACGGCTGAAACTGGTGCTGCAAATGCTTTCACTGCTCATGGAACTACACTGGGTTGAACTCAGAGCCTCGAAACTGAGCTCGGAATCACGGCCAATACCACCACCACCACCACAAGTACTCTCTAACATGGTAGAAGAAGAGAAAGCCTGGGAAGCCAACAAGCTTTCATAGAAAAGGGGTGGTGGAATCGGATTATCAGAGAGACAGCAATGAAATCGGATACGAAAATTGGAAGAAAGAGAGAAACAAACAAACAAGTGCTTTGAATGCGTAGGCTGAAACAACGTTTATAGTTGTTGCAGGCTTTTTCTTTGAAGGGTTGGAACGGCGCTTTAAAGGGTTTTCTGAGCAGAAAATTTTGAAAGAATCATGAATCTTTCGTACAAATACTTCAGAGCAACCCAGAGAGAGAGAGAGTGTGAGGAAAGAGAGAGAGAGGTTTTGGAGAGGAAGGAAGGGTTGTTGTGTGGTATTTATGCTAAGGCCAACGAAGGTAAAAAGTGGTTTAACAGAGGGGAGGGGGGTTGGCACGTGAGAGAGATAGGCACGTGCGGGGGACTATGACTATGCATGCAGATGCAGGATTATAAAGTTATTGGCCTTGGGTTTGAAGTTTTTGACGAGAGGGATGACGTGGGGGGTATGGCACGTGTGAGGGGAGGGAAAGTCACGTGGCAGAGGTTGCTTTGAAGCATTGCTCAAGCTTGGAGAAACTACTGGGTCTGCCTCTGGGCGTGTGGAGCAGGGTGAAGGAAGCTTTTTTGCAGTTTTTACTGATCACAATGACAGAAAAGCCCCTGTGAGGGTTCAGTAATTTTTGCAGTGGTCAACCCTATTTCTGACCAAGTAAAGGACAATTGCAATCTCCACAATTTTTTTTTTATATTTTCGTAATTTGCATATAATTCAAATAATTTCACCTTTAAAACATTTAAATTGAGGATACTAGAAAAAATATTAAAATTATTAAAAGAATATAATAAAAGCAGTGATATCTCCACAAATTCATAAAAGAACATTTTTTTTATTATTATTATGTAAATAGTAGTTTAAGAAAATAGGATCATAAATCAAATACTTTATTTATAAAATTAAAATTTTAAATTATGTAAATAGTAACGCGCTAAAGAATTTCAGTGTCATACACAAGGTTGGTCTGCTAAACAAGCTTCACTTCACATCATCATAACTATGGGTGAGCAAAAGCTAAATCAAGTGGGTTGGAATTGAATCTATTCCTTAGAGTAAAACCCCAATATAATATTTCGAAGAAAAAAGTTTAATATTTTTAAAAATATAATATTCTCTCTATTAAATTTTAAAAATATTAAAAATAAACTTAAATTTTGAATAATTTACACATTAAAATTTCACGTGGCATCACACTAGAGTAACAATAATATATTTTATTTATGTTTAATTCCAACTCAGCTCATCTCTAATTTTACATTCATTCAATCTGAGAATTTAAAAAAGAAAATAAAGAAAATGAGAAGATGGGATAATTATATAATAAATAAATGGGAAGCACAAAATTGGGGGGTGATTGGAATGAAGGTGTTGATATAATAGAGAGAGAGTCAAATCAAATGAAAAGAGAGAAGAGAAATGACAATATAATGCCTGTAGATGCAGAGACATAGGGAGCGGTAATGTTCAACCAAATATGCCCATCTTAATTCTTACATTCTAACTCTCTCACGCCAAAAACGTTTGCTTCTCTGCTCTTCTTTCTCACACAATTCAATCAAAATAATATAATAATGTCTTTTTTTTACACTTTCTATATTATTTATTCATAGTTTTTCTTGAATTTTTTCATAAATAAAATTTTTTAAAAAATAACATTTCAAAAAATTTTAAAAAATATATTATATAAAAAATAATTAATTGATATAAAAAAATAAAAAATATTATAATACAACCCATTATTTAACTTATTAACTTAAATAATGATAATTAAATTTTTAATATAATTAAATATTTTGTTATAACACTAATATTTAAAATATCATAACTTTATATTTTTTGGTCACGCTTTCATTCTAAACGCACGCGTGGTTTCACATCAAACGTCGGATTTATGATATTGAATTGAATGAAAAATAAATATAATACAAAGGTCAATTCTTTAGTGTCTCATAAAATATGTTACTTTTTATTTGTTACTTTTAACACATAAATAATAATAATTAATTTTCTTAACACTATTTAATTGAATAATATTGAGTACTTCAAAAAATCCTACTTGAATTTCCTAGTCTTTTTATTTTCTTAACAATAATGAACACCTAATAAATTATAACACTAAATATTTAAAAATTATAACTGAATTCTTTAATTTTTTTCTTAAATATCGACTACATACTCAATCTTATAAATAAATACCCCATTAAGTATTATTAAATATTTTAAAAAATAATAACTAACCAACATGTTAAACATAATTTATAGTTAATATTAATTTATACTTTATAAAAAATATTGGTTTTCACAAAAACTGCCATCCTAAAAGAAAGTAATAATTAAAAAATAATATTATTTTTTATATTTATTTATCCTTTTAACTATTAATATATTGTATTTATTTATTATTATTTTATAATATATAACAATTAAAAATAAAATATAAAAAAAAGTAGTCTAAATAATATTAAATTATCATATATAAGAAGGAAGTGAAGAGAAGTAAGAGGAAATAGTGGTACGGCATAGTTGGCTGTGCCTGTGTTGGGTCATTGAGCTGACCTTTCAGCCTTTTAAAATCCTTTTCAACCTCTCACTGGGAATCTTCAATGTTTTTGTGCAGGTCTTTCACTCTCTTCGCCACACTTAACTTTCTCGGCCAAGCCATATTCTTTGTAACGGATAGCATTTCAACGGTTCAGATTAAATTAAAAATATATATATATATTTTGTAAAAATAAATTTAAAAAATATGTTAAATTGTGATCATTTATATAAAATGAATTACCCAAATTTAACTGAACTAATCATAACCAAATTTGGATCCATATTTTTTCTTATGCCTAGACTCAATCATTTTTATCTTATCTTTTTTTTAATATTTTCTTTTTTTCAATTATATATATAAATTTACATTAAACTTTCTTTTCTTCCTTTTTTTGTTTCTTTTTAGTTCAAGTTATTGATATGAAATAATTATGAATTTTTTTTAATTTAATTTTGATTGAGGTCAAAATTTATAATCAAGCATGGTTGTTTGGTTGTTGAATGAAAAGAAGTAAATTTAGATCCAATTATTTTTTTATCGAGTGCAGAGTTTCTTTAGATAGTCATAATAAGCAAGTTAATAAAATGGTGTTTGTTATAGTGTAACTCTATTTTTGAGGCTACACCATATCTTTTGGTATACAAATGTTATATTTTTTTATTTTTTATCTTAATTTTTTTATTTTTTAACATTAATTAATTATTATCTAGGTCATATAATTTTTTGAGAATTTTTTATAACACTTTTAAATTTTTTTAAAAATTTTTTATATTATTTATTCATAAATTTTTTAATACTATTAATTTATAAGTATAAAAATTTTAAAAAATATATAAAAACATATTAAAAAATTCATAAAAAATATATAACATAAACACTAATTCATTAATATTAAAAAATAAACAAAATAAAAAAAAATATATAAAACTATGCTACCGTAGCATAAATACTACTTAATAAAATATGTATATTTTATTAAATAAATTATAATTGTTTAAAAATAAATAAATAATTATGATTAAAATGTGATTGATTATTTTTTTTAAAAAAATTAGATTTAAATTCAAATAAAATGTATCTTGAGATGTGCATAATAGATATCTCAATACGCATTGACATTATTTTCTCTCTATCCAACCACGAAGAGCTCGAACTCTTCGAAGTATGACTCTTTGTAACCCTCAACTTTAGATATGACTTTTGTATCACTTAACTAAAATTTCATTGATAATTATGATTCATTTTAGAAATTATATATAAACTTAGTAACAGACCAGGCTGCAGGTTCAAGTCAAAAATATGATTCTGGCTATTCAAAAGATAGTATTATTATTAATTTTACAATCTAATTTTTTTGGGTATAATTTTTAGTAATTAAGAATATGATTTTGTTTTAATTTCATCAATTTGTGATATTAAAATGGTATGAATAAAGAAGAATAAAATAAAAACAAAATTGTACTTTCAAATATTAAAATAAGATAAAAAATTATGAAAAATATAGAATTTGCAGAAAAATTATTTTTTAGGACCAAAATAATATTTTTATATAATTATTTAAAAATTTTTAAACTTATAATTTATCAAATTTTATATAAAATAAAATTTAAAATTCTCTCCGAAAAGTTCTAGTTTCACTATAAATTATTAGACAATTATTCTTCATCAGTCATTTCATATTAACAGCTCATTTTAGTTAGGTCATTTATTATCCTATTTAAAAATGGTATTATTTAATTTTAAAAATATTGAAAAATATGATGAATTATCAAATAAGGATCAACAGTAACTAAAAAATGTATGAAAAGAATATATTTATTATGGCTGAAGCTCTTTCATTGAAGATTAGACAAATAATGGTACTGAAAAAGGTTTGGACAATTATTTTTTGTGGTCCTATTTTCTTTTCACTTTTCCCCCCTATGATCATCATGATAAGTAACAAAACAAGTCCTACCAAATTAGGGTCCATGCCCCTAGATCTACATACAAAAATATGTAGTACCAACCTGATGATTTCTGTTTCATCAATGTATTCATAAATAGGTGATTTAGAGAAATTAAATACATTTAATTTACTATATTTATTATAAAAAATTAATTTCCATAGAGAAGTACTCCTAGATTATAATTAGGAATGTAATACCTTTTTTTTTTTATCAAATATTTGTATCATGAACCAAAAACTTAATTGGATAATGAACATAAAATAGATTGATTATATTTATGAAAAAATGTCATATAATAATTACATCACAAACCCACAATAGATATCACTATAAGAACATTGAAAACATTGCAAATTAACTAGATCATAAAATTTTATGCAAATACAAGAATAATAATTAATTATTGAGTTATCACTCAAGGTCTTATTTGTGTTGAAAATGTTATATTAATTATGTATTAATATTTTTTTAATTAATTCTATTAGGATATTTTGAGAGACTAGTCTATTTTAAAATAATATCTTATAATATTCAATATTCTTCTTTTATATCATTCTAAAATACCCTTCTAAAATAGGGTTCCTTTTAGACTTTAACTAGTGAATTAAAGACAACAAATTGACTTAGAATCATTAATTAGCTAGAACATTAATTCATTAAGAAGAACAAAGATATGATTAATTAAGTTGTCTTCTTAATTAGTAATTAATATTGAATCAAGAGATTTTATCATTATAATTAAGTGAGATTGATGGGAAATGCAATTAAATGCATGCTCGTTAAATATCTTATGAATGAATGAAGTTAGAGAAAGCAACGAAAGAAACGAAAGGTAGACAGATTAGATTGATACTAAGTCTAGAGAAGAGAAGGGCCAACAAAAAACAGTTGATGCATGGGATGTTAAGCAGATTGGAAGCAAAAGGGGAGCCCTTAAGGGGGACCCTCCACTTGGAGGGTCACTTAGAGGAGGGTCCCAAAAGGGAACAACACTTGTTTAAATGTCTTTGCATGATTTTTTGAATTATTTGACAACTTTTGTAGGAGCAAGATTGAGAAGAAATTGATGCAAAGGAAGAGGGACCCATGATTTGTTTGGATGGGAATATTGTGTTTTGGGAAAGGCCAACAAAAAGTGCACTAAGGTGGAATTGTTAGTGCCAATGGGGCCATCTCATTTTTTGATAATCTTCTTCAAAAGGCCAATTCCCAAACACATCCTAATTATATTCCATTCATTCAGCTTTGTTTTTTAGTGAGGTCCATGACAAATTTGAAACCACCAAGTTACCAAGCTTTAACTATTTACTCACGTGTACTTATTGAATTATAGAAATATAATTCAAAGACAAAGTAAAATCCTATTTTGATTATGAAAAGAGGATGTTATTATTAATCTAATGATAAAAAGTATGAATTTTTTAATTTAAATCTTTTGACATGTTAAAACAATACCGATTAAAAAATTTATAGAATTAAAAATAAGTTTACTCACAAGCATTAAAGTGATACAAAGATAATTAAATGATACATAAAATCTATAGGGTATTAAATTAATAATGATATCATTTTTCTAGAATTAAAATAGGATTTTTATCAAAAATTAAATAAAAAGTTAATATTATGATATTCAAAATCTACTAGTATCTTATTTAATTGACATTATTATTAATCAAATAAATTTGAATGTCTTTATATAATGATCAATTTATTGCTAACTAAGCAAGATATGGGTATATTTTATAACCTAGTTAACTTTTTTTTAAATGAAACATATAACCATTGAGCAAATGTAGTTAAATAGTTACCTTTAGGTTAAAAAAAAAAATCATAACTTGTGCCACTAGTTGGTCCTATTTCACTTCAAAAAATCATCCAAAGATGTAATAATGTTCTATATAAACTGATTTTTGGTATGACGGTTTATTTAGATTTTACAGAGAATTACTTGAGAAACTAAGATTACCATATTTGGTATAAGTTTTTTTTATAAAGTATTATGAGAATTCTAATTTCCCTTGGTAAATTAGTTATCCATCAAATATGGACAACTAGTTCTCAAATAGAACCCTAGAAGTTCTACTTTCTCATCTCATAATAAACAAGTAGGTCGAGGCTTGAGACCAAGTCCGAGTCCAAGAGCTAGCTAAGGTCGGGTCAAGACTCAAGACTAGGGTTGTGAGGTTTAAGGTAAAGCATTTCGAAATATACTCTTTAAAATTATATTTCATTCTTAAAATACCTTATTTAAATATAATATAAATTTTTTTTGAATAAATGTAGTTAAATAATTAGGTTAAGGTTTAAACAAAAAGAGAATTTGACAAGTTGTGACATTAGTAGGTCCTATTTCACTACAAAGAATCATCCAAAGATACAATAATGTTGCATAAATGTTTTGTAGAGGCAAACAAGCTCATATGCTGCAAGCAACTGACTATGAAGGGAGAGAGATAGAGGAAGCAATAATTGAAATTGGATGATGATCCAAATTCCAAGCCATATATATTCTGTGGGGCAGACATTAATATGTGATCAACAAATAGACAAGTTGATATGATCTACAAATACATCTGATTTAATTATTTAGCCAAACAAAAGATAACAAATTAATAGCTATATATATATGGCTCAAAATCCTAAACCAAAGATCTTCACTGCTTAACCCACTAATGAATCACAACTATTTATATAATGAGTGGCTCCAAATTCTAATCCCACTTTAAAAGGATTTGTGGGCCAAATTTTAACTCACTCTTGTCTTTTACTTGTTTCAGTGTTTGTCATCTTCTCAAGCAACTCTATGATTCAGTTGCAACTTATGATATTGAGTGAAAGAACTAAAAAAAATAATATCCACTTAAAAATAGGAGAAGTAGTATAAGAATTTTAAATAAAACACTTATGTCATATGTATTATATACATACATATATGAGATATTTTTTTTAAGAGGACACTGTCCTAATTCTTTATATTTAGGTATGTCCATGATAGGATTGAGTTTCCTGCAATAAGGTCAGTGAGATTGCAAGTACAAGAGTATCTAGCATTATTATAATTTAAAATAATTTTATAAACTTTATTTTCATTTCTAATATTTAAAAAAATTACAAAACAATATCTTATAATAATATAGAAGAAGAGTGTAGAATTTCATATAGCATTAATTTAATATGGTATTTATTAAAAATACCTAAAAATAATTTACTCAACTATTAAATTTTTCTCTTTACAACTAAAACAAAGGTTGTCATAAATAATAGTAATTCACTGTGATGTGACACATCAATAATACTATAATTGAAAGAATCTTAAAATGGTACAATTTGATGATACTCTTGACTTTGAAGATAGATTCATTGGCATAAATAAGAAGAGGGTAATATTATTATACTAAATATCTAGGTGTGGGCCAAATAAGTTAATTTGCTATGATCCTCTTTGAGAAAACAGATTCTTTTTCTCTTCTCAATTGGAACAAGAGAATGGCAAGACGAAGGGAATGTAAAGAAGAGGAAAAGAGAAAGAAAGAAAGAAGAAATATAAAATTTGGAGAATGGTGGGATTGTAAGCAAAGTTTAAAATAGTAATACTAATAGGGTAAGGATGAAAGGAGCAGAGGAAGAGGAAGAGGAAGAGGAAGAGAAAACAGGGAGCAATATTCCCGCTGTATTGATAGGCCGACAATAGGACAAAAAGTGTCTCGTACTGATACACAGCAACTCTTCCTTTCCTACAATATATATAATATAATGTAAACAATCTACTCTTGGTTGATTCCCATCACCTCATCTCACCAACTTCAAACACAATTAAATTCACATTATATATATATATACATATATATACATATATATATATTTTTTAATTTTTAAAAATCTGTGAATAGTTATTTAATTTATTTTAGTTTGTCATTAATTAATTATTTAAAAATAATATTAACTCATTTCACCTTTCACATAAGATTTTTTTCTCATAAAATATTAGATATATATATAATTTTTTATATTGTTTAAGGTTATAGTATTTTATAACATTTAATTTTTTGGTGTGTAAGTTAATTTTAAAATGGTGTTTCAAAATATTTAAAAAAAATACAATTTTATAAATAAGTTGGGATTCCGAAAAAAGAAATTGTCCATTTATAATTCTATGCTAGCCTTTGAAGCCAAGTGAAAATGTTTTTTTTTGTTTTATTTTAAGTTAACAAAAATTTTAAAATCATTTCTAATTTTATAAAAAAAATAATAAACACTGTCAAGCACTACAAATATTAAAAGTTTTGAAATTATATATTTTTGTTAAAAATTAATATATATGTACTAGGAGGAATCAATTAACATATGTGACAATTAAAATTCTTATACTATTGCATAAATTTTTGTAGGATAATTCTTTTACAAAACTCATACATACAAAATTTTGTTTTAATCAAAGTTATTTTTCATTCCATCAATACATTATAAAATTAACGTATAATAAATTATTTAAATATAAGTAATAATAAACCATTAGATGATATTCTTTATTGTTATTTAAAGTTTTTTAAATTTAATATGTACTATTAATATACTAATTATTTTAATTTTAACAATTAAATCAATAAAATTTATATTCTAAAATAAAATATTAAAAAATATAAATATGCGGGTTATTACACCATTATCAATTGATCTCTTATATATATATATATATATAAAGTAAGTATGATAAGCGTATTAAAAAAAGAGAATTATATGATGAAAATGAAGAAGGACTATGATAGGGACCAGCCCCTGACATGACATCAATCCTCATAAGAGCTGCCCCTATTTTGTCTGATCTTTTATTACTGTAATTAATTTATTAACTTATAATCATTGTTTAATTAAACACTAAATTAAATAAAATGGTTGAATTAAAAATAATTAAACATCAAAATATTTGGTATGGAATCTCAGTTCCTTTTCCTCGGAACCGCAACAAATAATGTCCACTCTATATGTTCCCAAAACTGTTCACATTGTTTCATTGTCTGCTTGTTTCAATAATATAAAAACCTTAGTTCTTCATCTAACTACAGATTTTGTCCCACCCTTTCATCTACAATGTTAAATATCCATAATCCAATCTTAAATTATGTGATTATGTAAAGCGATTCGTATCAATTTGTCTTAATAATAATGTTTTAAAACTCGAATCGGGTTCTGTTAGTCAACCGGGTTTTATGGCTTTAATTATCTTTTTAACATAGATTTTGGAGAAAATATTATATATGCTTTGATTGATTGTGTAAGAATTAGATGTGATATCTAAAGTTAATCCAACTTCTTTCTTCATTAGATTTTATTTAAATTTATAGGGTTTTCTATAAATAATTAATTACTAATTAAATTCACTAAAAG
>JASKGM010083806.1:0-14295 GCA_034509205.1 Ceratonia siliqua | reverse complement strand
ACTGATGAAAACAGTTACCCAAACGAGTTTTTTTGTTTTCGCAGAACAAAAAAACAAAAAAACTGTTTTTGAAAACAATCCCAAACATGGCCTAATATTTCTATATTGTTTTTGTTTATGTCATATATAACAAGCAAAAAACTAACGTAATGGGCCTGCCTATGGTCACAATTAGAATAAATTGCTCGATAATCAATCAATAATTGATAATGAATAAGGTTTGAATATAAAAATTAGATACCATAATTGATTTTTGGTAGAGTTATATTTAATCATCGGTTATTCGATATCCATTCGATATTATTCAACAAATAAGATATCCAATGTCCAATATTGGTATAAATATTTAGGGTATATTGTACATGATATCCATTATCCTAATATTTTCAAGTATTTTTAATATTTCAGATATTGGGTATTTCAAGTGCGAGTATTGGAAGTGTAATAGTTTTTTATATTCAGATAGGGTTCAAATGTGATATATATATTTTGTATTCAAATACAAATATTGAAAAAATGACTGGGTACCCATCCATTACAATTCCTTTATATGGATTGATAATGCAAAGCACAATAATAGACAGGAATTTTGTTTAATTGACACAATTACTATTTATTAAATAATTTAATAATATACTAATGTGCATGTGGCACCAATGAGCCTTGATTCATATGGTACCTTCTTTAGCCATAAGAGCCAGGGGCCCAAATGAGTGAGCATTCGAGTCCCACCTGCCCCTCCCCAACACAAGAGCCTTAAACAAATGAGCATTTGACTCAATGGTACTAGAGTTATTTCTAGGATTACAAATTACGAGTTCAAACTTAATTAGAGCCAAATATCCAATAATATAACTAAAATTAATTGCATTTATTAAATTGTAAGACAAATATTTTTATGAAAACTAATAATATATATTTGTATAGGTGCATATTACCTTACAACCACATTTTGAGACTGTAGGATAAAAATTGATACACTATTTTTTTATTTTTTGTCTCGATTTTTTTACTTTTTTAACATTAATTAATTATTATCTATGTCATATAATTTTTTAAGAATTTTTTGAAATATTTTTTATATTATTCATTTATAATTTTGTTGGTACTATTGATTCATAAGTAAAAAATTCAAAAATATTTCAAAAAATTTTTAAAAAATTATATGACATAGACAATAATTAATTAATGTAAAAACTTAAATATTAAAAATTAAAAAATGATAAAAAAAATTAAAAAATGCTTGCTATCACCACTATTTTGGAATGGTAGCATAACCTTAACCATTTGTATATGCCATAAGTAATCTTATAAAAATCTAGTCTCTTAATTTTTCACATAAAAATAATTATGTTTTATTGTTTAAAGTGCAAAAGAGTCAAATCTATAATAAGTAGTTTTTAAACTCTAATTAACTTTATATTATTTCTTAATAGGGCAAAATGTACAAGACCCCGTGAAATATGACCTTTTTGTAAATAACCACCATAAACTTTAAATTCTAAAAAACTAACCCTATATGATTGTAAACTACACAATCAACCATAAACTTTGTATCCCAATTATGTTATAAACTTAATGGATATTGTACATCACGTATAAAACATGTGATATCTTAGCCACATGTCATTAAATTAGTGGCTATTACAATAAATAAACAGTTAACCTATTTAAACTCTTTTTAAATAAAATTAAAAATAAGAAATTGTTTATAACCCCAACCTACCATGGGGTAGATGAGTATATACCTTTGGAGCAAAGCACTAGTATGGATGAACAAATCCTTCAACTCCTTGGATATTATAGCCTAGGATTTTTATTTGTGTCACGCCCTAATTTTGATCACGTGACCGACATAGGAAACTATTACTCGAATAGCATTCTACCAGCCTTATAAGACTATGCATTAATTACTTACAAGAATCCAAAAGAGTTTTAAACATAATGAAACTAAATTACTCAAATGAAATCCTTCATTTCATTTATGCAAAAATTTTGGCAAAACTTCCCTTGAAATATGAACTGTCCTAGGAGTACAAGCAAAGCCCCTCCAAAACCATCAGACTCAACATACCATTCACATAGCCTATATGGCCAAACATCCAACTGTAGCACAATAAGTTACATACAACACAGACATAAAACACAACAAAATATAGACTAATACAACATCAAAGACAACATGCAGAATTCCTATACAACATGTTCAGTCACTCCCCAAGTGTACTCCACAATCATCTAAAGAGTGCCTACCAATCTTAGTTAGCAGGCTCTGAAGGTATAGAATGTGTAGGCGGCAGAACACTAGCAAACTAATATGAAAAACGTGAAAGAAAATGGATGAGTTGAAGGACTCGGTGAGGGGAAACAAGAAAAGGGATGAGTCGAAGGACTCAGTGAGGGGAAACTCACCAAAGGATAACCTGGCCTCTCATAATCCTTACAAACATATTTTTAATGAGAATTAAGGAATTGGCTACATTAAGTAATGTATTAAAAACAAGTATCATAATTAATTAGAAACTAGCACTGCTTCATAAGGTAAAATAACAAGTTCATCTAGGAAGCAATATAAATATATATAGTGAAAATAAAATCAATGAAGAATGATAGCCATAAATTCCATCACTAGGAATGGAATAGTTAATTAACACAAACCTTTATGGTTAGGATCATTAAGCTTTCGTATTTCCATAATTAATTTATTTGAAATAAACCATATTCACATTTGACTAGGATCCATTAAAGCTCTATGGGAGAACCAAACTGAGAATTCAACTATCCATCTCCAGTACCTGCTCAACTAGAAAGGGAGTCAAAGTTCCCACTTTTGGGACTCTCTTAACCGAAAGAAACTTTCAAACTTCTCTAGGACACACTCAACCAGGGAGCCTTAGAAGCAACGGTATTGTACTCAACCTTCAGGGTACACTCAACCAAATGGGAGTTGAGAAACCAACCCTCTACTAGGACACACTTAACTGGTAGAGGTTATGATTTAGATGCACCTAGTGGTTCTACCACAGTTCTAACACGAATCCTAGCATAAAACTAACTTTGCCAATTTCTCAGTCTCGAATTGTATTATCCCAAATACTTTCATGATATTCTTTCAATTTCCTTTCAAATTAATCATAACACCTTCAAGATACATTTTCTAATTATCTTACTTTTCTTTTCAAGGATTTCAAGAACTCAAGGTTTACAATTTATTATGAGAAATAATTTGAAGTATAACTCACTACCACAATACTAAGGTACCTTGAAATTAATTATACCTTGTGTTACCACATTTGGAGCATTTTTGTGATAACCCTTTCTTGCTTATCTAACTTTCGCGTCCAGATATCTTCTTCTCATCTACTTCCTTTATTCGTCTTATGGTGTGGATGGCCACATGTTAACACCATTAGTAGGATATATAATGGGTTTGTAGCATTCAATATAATGTTCTTTTCTAAAGTATGCTGGGATGTAATCCTCTGGCTTATCTCCCATCCAATTAATGCAACTTATTGCATAATAGCATGGTATCCCAGTTAGTTCCCACTTTCTACAACTACATTCCATAGTTTCAAGATCAACCACGAATTTGTCCTAATGCCAATGATAATGGACTTCAAACTTCTTGTCTACAGCCCAATTAGGTACCCTCCGACCAGATTCCTTGTATTTTCTCTCACACCTCTTCTTAACCATTGGCAAAACTGACCCATTAACCAAGAAGGAAACATGACCATATGGGGCCACCCTTCTTGTTACATCCCAATAAATACAAGAAAATTCCTCTAAGGTATTAATATGGCCAAAAATTTTAATTTAAACAAAATAACCATGTCATAAGATTTCATCCATACAATCAAACATTGTACATGAATTTCTAGGTGCCAACCATGCAACATACAAACACATAGCCATTAACCTAGTTCTGATACCAATTGTTAGATCTAGTGATTAGCTTTAAGTGTTTACGGCACAAGCATAGATTTTAAAAAATTTAAATAATTTAAAGCTTGTAAAAATAGTAGAAAACAAAACACATAGGCAAAAGCACCTCATGGCTAGAAGGAGAAATAGTGGGAAGAGTGTACATACCTATTAATGTCACTTAGTACTTGTAGTATGCTTCCACCAACTGAACGTACCACCTATTTTTTAGGAAGCATCCATCCACAAAACCTACGGTGAATAGAGTAGTGCTTGGAAGAAAATAAAAGATGAAAAATAGAATGATAGCTTTCTCAAATTATCAATTATAAAGCCTTTCCTTTTTCTCCTTAGTGTGGCATGTAGACCCCTACGGCACTGAAAAAATTCACTTTTTCTCTTGTGTTTTTCCCTCAAAACTTACAGCACTCTCAAGGTATTTTTCTCTTTGTATGTGACGACCACAAGAGGAAAGGTTAGGTTATATTTATACTAACCTAACCCTAGGTCATTCCTTTGAATTCAAAAATAACTATCCCTAAAACTTAGAGATTTCACACGCCTACCATGGGAAAAGTATATAATCAAATTATTTAATTAATTTATTAATTAATAAGTTTATTATTTAATTGATAAAGTCATATTTTATTTAACACTTAAATAAAACATGTGGGCCATTTGATTATGCTTGAATAAAAATTCAAATAAATGAATTTTATTTTATTAAGTTCCCTTTGACTTAGTTAATTAGGATAATTAGGAAGATATACGTTTGAATATTTCAAACCGTTATCTCCCTACTTGGCTGTCCACTTCTCCATCTTATGGAGATTTAGTGTGCATCTCTTAAGTTTGAATATTTCAAACTTTAGCTATTAGGATTAATTTGATTTAATTTAATTTAATCAAATTGTTATCCTAATAGAAGAGTTTTAGTGGTAATTGGGATTTAATTTTATTTTTATCAACTTCTTTAAATTAATTAATTTGAACATTTCAAATATTAATTTAAAGTAGTCTAATAAAAAAAATTACTTAAGATAAATATTGTTTAGATTGAGATAACACTTGTCTTAATTAAAACATTTGTTTTAAAATTATATTATTTAATTAAAATAACACTTGTTTAATTTAGACAACTATTATAAGAATTATTTTTGTTTATTTAGTGACAAAAATGTTTCTCATTTTTTAAGCATTTTTAGGGCAACATTTGTCCTAAAATTTGTTTGTCTAAAATTGAGACAATCGTTTGTCTCTTTTAAGACATACAAAAAATGTACTAAAACAACTATTGTCTTCAAATAATTCTTTTGTCATTAAGACAACTTTTGTCTTAATTAAGATTTAAGCTAAAATGCTATCAATTAATTTCATCTTAAATTTATTCCAACTTAATGCGTATTGAATTCTCCAAAGCTAGGTGGAGATTCATGACTGCACTCTTGAAAATTCATAAAATTACGAGAAGTCAATGTTGAATATTGATTTGTCCAATTTGCAAACATAGTGTGTGTGAACCTTCGTAAGCATCAATTTATACAAGATAAAATTACTATTTTACCCCTTATGTCAAATTTGTCTCCAAATTTGTCTCCTGTTCTCAAATTTCATCTGATAAGTGACCAGATAAACTTTTAGAACGTTTATAAAATTGTCCAGAAATGATGAGTAGCTAATTCATCATTTCACTGAGACTAGATATGCCACTTGTCTTCTTGAAATTAGTAGAAGTGATCTAATGCTACGAACTTTATTTCCTAGATTTATGTTTCTAGATGTTCACTCTCACTATGATCCCAATATACAGTCTTGACCAATGTCACTCAATAGTCATTCCCATAGTATATCAAAGATCACAATGGTCATGAATACGAGTTCATATTCTATCAAGATTTTGGTTATGCCACTAGCAGATGCAACATGTGTAAGTTCAAATTCAAAGTAACAGTATTAACTTGAATTTGACATCTTAGTTGATTATAATTGATTTAATAGGGTCATTGCATGAATTATACTATTTCAATACTTTAAGATTCATCATTCTCGTAGAAAATAATCTCATTCTCTCTATGGAGATAATCCAGACACTATAGTCTTAATTGAATAGAGTGAACGGCTCTATTCAATGTTGTGAATATAGTTTTAGATTCATCCAAAGATAAATAACACTTATGCAAATGTATCTTGGTTTATTAGAATCTAGGAACCTTAATAGTTAGACAAAAAACACATAAATAAACTCTTTATTTATTAAAATATATTTACATCAAATTAGTGAATACAACTTGCTTTCCAGGACAACCTATTCCTAGCAGATAGCTTTATGATCCTTGTTGTATGGCCTTTAGAACATACTGACCCCACTGAAATAGCGAGGATCTTGACTTTCTAATGCAACTACAAAGGTGGACAGAACCTTCATATGTAACCAACTAAATAAGTGGGTTGACAATATGAGCGGAGGCTTTCATGAATACATGGGAGAATAAATTCCACTAGGCATCAATATGCCATCTCTAATTCTAACTTAAGGTTCTCACAGACCCGAGTATAGGGCCCAAATGTGTGTACAAAGGTTGTGTATGGTGCATAATATGTGTGAAGAGTATATAAACCTTAGCCCTAATTAATCTTTCTAAAAGTACCCCTAAAACAGTAGAATAAAGCAATTATATTCATCTACCCTAGGGTAGAAACAAAATATCATGAATTAAGTCATCAACCCTAGGGTTCCAACAAAGCATCCATTTATGGAAAGCGATAAAACAATCACACACATAATTGTAATAAAATAGTTAAGTTAAGCATAATTGCAAAAGTAATATGAAGCAAATATTTACAAGCTGTTGAAGTGGGTAAAACAATTATAACAAAAGGGGGTAATTAAACCACATGCAAAGCACAAACAACCCATAAAGAGCTTAACTCTCTAATTATCCTTAGTGGAGTCATCCAACTGTCGCAACATGATGGCCGAAAAGGGCACACCACCGTAACCTTAAAACGAGAAAGGGAAAATGCAGAGATTAAAAAAAGGAGTTGCCACCAATTAATTTAATAGGATAATTGGAATCCCAAAAAAACAAGCATTGGTCTATGAAATTAGAGGAATGGTTCGGGAGTCTAATTATGCACGAAAAGTTATTGGCACTCCACAACATCCATCCCTAAGGATGATTTACCTATCATGCTTAAATTTAATATAATTTAATTACCCATTTTTATTAATGCAATGAAAAACATATGAAGGATGAAAGAATTAGACCTACTTTGCTAGGTAAATGCTTACGTACCCTAAAAGGGATCAAAGTCTATGTAATTCGAGAGTAACTAGAGAATTTGGTTATGTAGGATATGTGACCCCTTCCTTAGAGTGAATTTTTAGACAATGTGGGAGAATATACCTCCACGCATAGTCCAAGGAAATAAAACGGTACGAGATTATAAAACTACTTACAACCTAAGAAATATGACAGTGTTAGAGTATAAAACTCTACTCACAACCTAGAGTAATAGGTTAGTGTGGGAGAATGAACATCCACTCATAGCCTAAGGAAGTAAAACAGTATGGGAGAATAGATCTCCACTCACAGCCTATGGGATTTAAAGTGATCCAAGATCAATTTAAAGGAATGAGACAAAATGATCCTTGAAATTGTTAAAGAAAAATTTGAGAAAGAAAGCATGTTCTTTGTTTAGGACTATTAGAGTCCCAAAATGTTATTAAATATATTTAGTTGATAATGAGTCTGCACTTATGGTCTAAGGTGACAATCCTAAAATTAAGATTAAGAGGTAAGAGATAAGAATAAATTAAAGACATGCAGGTGGTGTATGTGTCTAGAATTAATTAAAACTAGAATAAAACAAAAGAATAAAAAAAAAGCATCATACAATCCACACATTATTAAGCATATAATCATTCAGAGATTAAGAAATAAAACCCGTTCATATGTTCCATTAAATGTCTATAGCCTCTCATTTCCTCACTTGAATCTCCCTAGGCACCCGATTACACTCTCATTCCAAAATCAAAAGAAGGTCAGAATCATCCTAAGAAATATCAATAATAAGAAATAAAATAAAAAATGTAAGAATAAGAACCTGATTGAATTAACTTTGTTATTAAATTAAAAGTCGACTTATTTATCAACTAAGCAAAAACCCCGATGTCCAATATTAGCAAGAAAACAAGGCAACGGTGACTATGAGAAGAGAAAGAGCTTGAGATTTTCATAAAACATTTTCAACTCATACCAAAGCAATCCCCAAAATTTACAAACTTTACCCAGAAATTGAATTCAAAGTGCTTAGTGATCAACATTAAAAATTCATACAAACAAAGTCAAATTCAAACCATACAACTTTGAATTGTTCAAGAACTACACATGGACAAAACAAAATTTATTTTAGTTGAACACAATCCATTCTTGGAACCAAAGAAATTTAAAGAATTAGTCAAAATGCAAACTGACCGAGATTAATACTCATTGTGGCTTTGGGGCATCGCAGAGGTGTTTCTTCAACTCAGAATGCCTAAAACTCCATTACTTCTTCTCATTCTCTTCTCCAAGACAAATAACGTTTCTCCACTAAGAAATTCTCTGAAAATCTAATAGAATCCTAAATTTTCTTCCCACAAAAAATCCTCTCTCTCTTTTTCTTCTTACCTCATGTTTTATAGATGAGGGACCTAAGGCCTCTTTTTTCGGTGGTAGGGTTTCCTATTTTGTTGAGAATGAGAGTGTGGGGTGAGGGCTACTGTCGTTGTTAGATAATGGAGTGCTGAGAGAGAAATGAGAATGTGGGTAGGTTTGAAGGGCAGCGAATTAGGTCAGTTGGTTTTAGACCATGTTAGAGCAATTTGGGCTGAATGGTTTGGTGTTGAGTAGTGGGCTAAAGGGGAGAGGTGGACTAGGTTGGTTTGGTGAAATGGGTTGCTTGGTGAGTTGGGTTGTTTGGTGGATCGAGCTTAGAGCTTTTTGTATTTTTGCATTTTTTATTTTCTAACCTTTTTGTTTCTCATTTCTTTGTGTTATTTTAATTCTCTTCTTTTTGTATTTTGTTTTGCACTTTATTCATTTTTTTAATTTTGTACCAAATTATTATTATTATTTTGAATTTTTTTTATTTCCTTAATTCTTTTTTATTTTGTATTTATTTTTTAAAAACAAATAAATAAAAAAAGGCTGGACAAAATATGGTGTTTAAAGTTGCCCCTCTTTACTTGTTTCTTGATGGGAAAAAATAAAAAACCAATGGTTTTTCAAATTTACCTATAAAGAGCAAGTAAAGATAAAAGCACATATTTTGTCCATGAGCAAAATTAGCAAGCAAATTGATATTTAAAAAATTGGCAAAGGACGAGACCATGTGAACCCGACATGAAAATTTGAACTAGGGCAAGGGATAACAATGCTTGAAGCCGACGAAAATTTAAAACCCCGCAAGGGATATCACCACTTGAAGTCAACCAGAAACTTATAATCTGGCAAGTGATATCACCGCATGAAGTCGACCAGAAATTTAAGATCTGGCAAAGAATAACATTGCATGAAGCAAACGAGAAATTTATAATTTGGTAAGGGATGTCACTGCATCAAGCCAACGAGAAATTTAAGATCTGGTAAGGGATATCACTATATAAAGTTGAGAAATTTGATAAGGCAAGAAACCGCATGTTGTTGAGAGATTTTAAACAAGACAAGGAATGAGACCACATGCTCACAGGAATTTTGAAATAAGGTAAGGGAGGAAACCATATGCGACAAGAAATTTCAAAACAAAGCAAAGGATGAAGCCACATAGCCCCGTGAATTTTAAAATAAGGCAATAGAGGAAACCACACACCACTAAGAATTTTAAAACAAGGCATGAGATAGAACTACATGACATTGAGAGTTTTAAAACAAGGCAAGGGACAGAAGCACACGCGATTGCGAATTTTAAAAGAAGACAAAGGACGGAACCACATACCACCAAGAATTATAAAACAACGCAAGGGATGTAACCGCATGCCACTAAGAATTTTAAAACAAGGCAAGGGACGAAACCACATGCCACTGGGAATTTTAAAATAAGGCAAGGGATAAAACCATACGCCATTGGAAATTCCAAAACAAAGCAAAGGATGAAACCACATGCCACAAAGCATTTTAAAACAAGGCAAGGGACGAAACCTCATGTCATTCAGAAAATTAAAACAAAGCAAGGGACGAATCCTCATGCCATTGGGATATTTAAAACAGAAAACTATTTGAAATGTACCTTGTACTTCCTAAGAAGACTTGACTAAATTGTTCCCTCTCTCTAGAATTATTTTCTCATTTTTCGTTAGAATGCTTGCCTAATTGATTCACAGGAATTACCTTTTCTTGGCGACATACTCTTTTCCATAAGCATTAAACCTTAGTCTTTCACAAGAAACTTGATACCGATGTAGAGCGTGTCAAGTAACCTGTAACTATCCCTTAATCATGACCTTGTCTATTTTCCTTAACAAATACATCTTGAATGATGAAAATTATGTGAAGTGGAAGAGAAACCTCAACATCGTTTTAAATTATGACAATATCACATGGGTCTTTTTCTAGCAAGTACCCCTTGATTTGACTCCTAACTCGCTACTAAGAGAAACTAAGTATCATTAGAGGTGGCATGATGCTAATGCTCTGACTAAGTGCTACATACTGGCCTCAATGAGTTGAGCTGGAGAATTTCACTATTTGACTTGACTCACACACTAAGAGTTAGGTAAAATAAAATAATATTATTTATAAATTTTACATAAATATGTACCAAGAAATAAAATAATTTATATATAATATAAAATAAGAAAATATATTAGTGCAAAATAAATAAATAAATAATTTAGTTTTTAATTAAATTTATGTAAGCTTATTGAGTTTATTTGTTTATGATTTCAAATAAACAATATATTTGTTGGAAATATGTTGTCTTGGAAAGCAAATTCTATTCCCCAATTTGATATAAATACATTTTGATATTAATAAATAAAGAATTTATTTATGTAAGCTTCATTTTTTAGCTATTAAGGTTTCTAGATTCTAATAAATTAAGATACATTTGCATAAGAGTTATGCAAAAGAAGATATATGTTTATGGATGAATATAAAACAATATTCACAGTTACTGAATAAAGCCAGTCACTCTATTCAATTAAAACTACAGTGTTTGGATTGCCTCCGTAGAAGGAATGAGATTCTTTTATAAGGGAATGATGTATCTCAATTATTTAAGTAGTAGACTTTAAGTAATGACACTACTATTAAATGAATTAGAATCGAGTGAGATATCAAGTTCAAGTTAATATCGTTACATTGAACTTAAACTCACACATATTACATTTGCTAGTGGCAAAACCGAAATCTTGATGGATTTAGACTCGTGTTCATGACCATTATGATATTTGATATACTATGGGCATGACTGTCATGTTACATTAGTCAAGATTCTATATATTGGGATCATAGTGGGAATGAAAACCTAGGAGCATAAATATAAGAAATTGAGTTCGTAGCATTACATCACTTTTGATAATTTCAGGAAGATAAGTAATATATTTAGGCTAAGTGAAATAATGAATTAGCTACTCATCATTTCTAGATAATTTTAGAAAAGTCTTAAAAGAGTATTTGGTCACTTATCAGATGAAATATAAGATTATGGGACAAAATTGACATAAGGGGTAAAATGATAATTTTACCTTGTGTTAATATCCATTATGGGGGTTCACAAATACTATGCTTGCAAATTGGAGAAATCAAGGTTAAAATTGACTTATCGTAATTTTAGAAAATTTTAAAAGTGCAATTATGAGTCTTTGGTAAAATGACTTCATGATTAATAAACTTGGATTATCTTAATGAGATTGTAATAATCCCAAATTTATTGGAGCTTAAAATTCTTATGTCCGAACGAATTCTCAACCTAGCTTTGAAGAATTCAATTCACATTAAGTTGAAGAAATTTTAAATCAAATTAAATGATAACTTAAAGCATTTATGTCTTAATTAAGACAATAGTTGTCTTAATTTAGATAAATAATTATTTTAGGACAAATGTTGCCCTAAGCATACTTGAAAATGTAAGAAACATTTTTGTTACTAAAGAGACAAAATAATTCCTACATTAGTTGTCTAATTTAAACAAGTGTTGTTTTATTAGATAATAGAATTTTAAGACAAATGTTTGTTTTAATTAAGATAAGTATTGTCTTAATTGGGACAACCTTTATCTTAATAATTTTTTTAGTTTAATTACTTTAAATTAATATTTGAATTGTTCAAATTATTTAATTTAAAGGAGTTGAAGAAAATAAAATTAAATCCCTCTTTATTAGGGTTTTTGGCCAAAGTATTTATTTAGGATAAAAACTTGATTAAATTAAATTAAATTAATCCTAATTACCTAAAGTTTGAATTATTCAAACTTAAGTGAAGCAAACCAACTCTCCATGAGATAATGAGATAGACGGCCAAGTAGGAAGGATGAAGGTTTGAAATGTTCAAACCTATATCTCCCTAATTATCCTAATTATCTAAGTAAATAAAAGTTAAAAATTAAAAGAGTTTTAATTTCTTAGGTAACATACATTTACTAGAAGACTAATTAAATTAAAGGGATTTAAATTAAATAAAATTCATTTATTTAAATTTTTTAATTCAAGCATGACCAATTAAAAAGTTTTATATTTTTTATTAAATTGTTAAATGAAATATATACTTATCAAATTAATAACACAATTATTAATTGATAAATTAATTAGATTATTTGATTATATACTCTTTCCCTAGTAGGCGTGTGAAATCCTTAAATTTTAGGGATGTCTACTTTTGAATTTCACTTAAGTGGCCTTGGGTTAGACTATTATAAATATAATTTAAACATTTCCTAACCTTACAAGGACTAGTCGTCCACATTAGAAAAAAAAAGGAGGAGCCAAAAAATACATTGAGAAAAAAGAGAGAGGCACATCTTCCTTACTTTGATTCTTCGTGTAAGGTGTTTGGAGTATTTCTTGAGTGCAATTGCTACATGCCATACTTGAAGGGAAAGAGAAGACTTTCTATTTCAATTTTGAGAAAGTTATCTATTTAATTATTTCATCTTTTATTTTCTTCCAATTACTAAACTTATTCACCATAGGTTCCGTAAATTAATGCTTTGCAAAGAACTTGTAAGTATGCATGGTCGGGAAGAAAATTGCAAATACTAAAGTGACTACAAGAGTTTCTCTACTCCTTCTTCTACCTAGCCATGATGTGATCTTGCTTTGGTGTTTTGTTTTCGTCAGTTTTACAAGTTTATAATGTTTTAAAAATTTTAAAACTCATGCTTGTACCATAAACACCTATGGATAATTACAACCTAATCGTATTAATGTTAAATAAGCTTCATGAGCTGAGCTAATAAACATTTTATTCAACTAGCGAATTTTTTTAAAAATTATTTGAATTATGTAGAAGTTTTTAAAAATAAAAATTTAAAAATAACGCTAGACACTTACAACAATTATATTAATATATCTAATAATAATGAATGAATATCTAATAATTATGTCACGCCCCAAATTTAAGCACGTGACTGGCGTAAGAAACTACCATAGACCAACATAAGTGAAACCAATAGTCACTACAACATTTATTAACCAGATGCCAGTTCAGGGGAATTTTACAAAAATTTTGGCAAAGTCTTCCCTGAAACTTCAATGCTCCCTATTTACAACCAGAAACAATCAAGATGGATAGGCTTGCCAAAGTATACTATTAGGCCTTTTGCCAATACATAATAAATTATGCAACGTATACTCATAATAAATAATAATAAGACTATGAATAATGTCCTAGTCCAACTGTCTATAGCTTCCCAAGCTGCTCTACTTCTCTCCCAAGAATATAACTACCACCCAAGTGGTAGAATCCTAGAGAAAGCTAAAAAAAGGGGAAAGGTACCTGCCACCAAAACTAAAAAATGTGGAAGATAGAGAAGTGAGTTATGTAGACTCAGTGAGTAGGATAACTCTACCAAAGGATACACACCACACACAAACAAATCATTTACAAGTTTATAATTAGAATGATATAAGAATTTGTATTTTATACTTTTAATATAATTTATACATGTGATTTCTTACTCTTCAAATTGTAAGCTTCTTGTTTATATTGCCTATAATAACTTTACAAAATAATTTTTATATAATACTTCATCACTCAATTCATCCATGCATTTTATTAACTTATATAAAAATAAGTCTTTGCAAACAAAAGACTAACATGTTAATATTCAGTATATACAATCATCATAATCATCCATATGATACCCACATACAATATAAATAAATAA
>JASKGM010083795.1:0-14296 GCA_034509205.1 Ceratonia siliqua | reverse complement strand
ATTTATTTTCAAAGTAACCTGTATATTTCAAAATCCTTTAAATATGCTCTAAATATGTTTCCAAGATAAATCATGCAGGTCATAAAGTTCTAGAATAGTTCAAAATGCTCAAACTTCACAAATTTTCAGAATATGTATGTTCAAAGTTCTCAATTTTACTCAAATATTATCAAAAACATAATATTCAATAAAAATCCACATTAATAAAGGAACACAATTACTAGTAGCTAAAGCACCGAATTTCCACCTTCGGCATAAAGAGCTGAAACAACATCATGACCATTTCTATTAGGGTCTTGATAATGAGCTAAGACCTTCCATTACATTGGTTTACCAATACAAAGCCAATACCTATGCTTAGGGTTATATCCAGGAAACTCATAATTTTCAAGTAAAACTTGAAATTAGGTTACAAAGGTTCGGAAAGATTTTTTTTAGGTTACAAAGGTTATATCCTAGGAATCATGTTTCCCAAGAAGGGAGGCTTTAGGAAACATGATTCCTAGGATATAACATTTTGCAAAAAAAATCCTTTGTAAAACTTTAAAGCATAATATATATACATGAGCATAAGAAGGGAGGGAGAAAGAACTACTTACAGATCTTGAACTGTCCCATTGACATTCTACACATTGATGCAAGATGTAGCAAAATGGGTGCAACTGGGTACCCTTCCACATGGATAGGGGGAATGTTCTACGATTCCTGCCTATCCAAATATCTCTTTCATTTATTTGCACCAAAACCCTATGGTTTTTACAAATCCTCCACACCACGGACATTTACATGTTGTCGGCGTCTTGCTATCTTTTTTATGTACTGCCCAATTGCAATGTTCCATTTGATCTATTGCCTAATTGCAAAATGTCCCCAAATTAATACGCAGTCATTGCTAGTTCTTTCTTAGAATGAGCCTCTACATACTTTCGGCGTCTTGCCATCTTTTTTTTCATGCACCAGTTCGCGGATCATTGTTTTCTTTATGATTTGATGCCAACCAACAGCGGTGGTCGGAGTTGCACGTGGGTTATTTGGGAGGGTGGATAAAAGGGTTTTTTTATACCACACAAATTTTTTCATGGGATGGTGTTCTATCAAACATGACAATTCTACTTTCCGAAATTGTGATTCCAAAGAAACTTGGAAAGTCTCATGTACTAAACACCTCCTATGCTATTTATAAATTAAAAATGCAAAGATCGGTCAATTGGTCAAGGCACACCAGTTGACATGTGTCCTCAAACAAGCTCTCCTATAGAAATTGCTTCACAGGCAACATCCCAACTGCCCTCCCAGCTCTTCAATAGCATCTCATATTACTTCTCAACACTTTAGAACCATCTCAGCTTATTTATATTTTCTCATTTCCTTTAATTTACATTTTACCCTCTATCATTTAATTTATATTGAACTCTCCATTTACTTTAAAAAAATAAATGTAAATAAGGGAATACCCTCATTTGGGTATAAAAAAAATAGAAATCCCAAAGGATGAGAAATTAGGTTTTGAGTTCTAGTTCAAAATAATAAATTTTATGTTTTCTCCAAACTTGTAACTTTAGAGCGGTGACCTAAAGGTTTCCAATCATTTTTTGAATATCCTAATCAAGAAGATGAATTACCAAGGCTTTTAAATCCTTAAACAAGTAACTTTCATATAGCCCTCTGTAATACCCCTCAAAATTTCATATAATTTAATTAAGGAAAGTTAGAAAATTTCTTTTATTTTAAAGCTTAAATAAGTTTAAAATTTTTAAATTCAAATATGAGCTTGTAATAGGAATTTTCGAAAACTGAATACATGCTAGGAGACTACAAAAGCTACCAAAAAAAATCTTGGTGATAGGGCCAAAATGGCCCACATTGGTCAACTTGCCTGCCCTTATATGTCAACCGAACAAAAATATTTAAAATATATGAACTTCATCTGGGGCACTGAAACTAAAGGGAAAATAAGGCGATTTTCTAAGATACTGAGTTATGTTATCCTGGGCCTTCCATGGTTGATTTTATACTAAGATTCGATCCTTCTTCCCTTCTACTAGCATCCATCACAAAGATTGACTCTGTTCTTGGTGACTAGATAATACCAAGACAGAATTCTTGTGACCTCTCCCCAGTGTACAAATTGTAATGATTTGACTTTATTTAGTGGTAAGTTATCCTTCCTATATTATGTATTTTGGACCTATTTCATTCTATTCAATTTTCGTAAGGTTACTATATTTACCTAAAATTATAGGGAGTTTCAAGATAGGACTTTTGGGTTTTTAAATGTACTAATGGAAAATCTGGTACATCGTTGCAATCTAAAACCTCGGATAGTACCGCGGTAATTCTCAAGTGAGTGGGATTGTGTCTAGTATTTCTAGGGAGCTTATATTGTGTGCTACGTGTTGTTAGTCTCTGATTACTAAATTCCATTTACAAAATGCTTTTTGTGAATTGTTACTTCCTAGAATCCGTTATATATCTATTTAGTATTCCAGCACATGCATGTGAAAATACCTTTGTTATTTTGCTTTATCTAAAAATCATCATCGTTTTAAGTATGCTCATATGGTTTATGAACTAGTTTAAGAACTACACCAAAGCATGTTTATGAAAAACTCTGTAGCATGTAAGATGTCAAACCTATGACTTGTTCTGTAGCTTTTTTGTGAACTGTTTGGTCCACCATGTCCGGTTGACCAGCTCAAGTGGTTTGGTCAATCGGACTTGGCACTTTAGTGCTTGGTCCAAAACTTTTCCCCTCTGTGGCCATCCCCTGATTCCAGCAACTCTATGGTACCTATAGTTTTCAAAATTTCCAACAAAAATCCTTCCGTTAGATAAAAAACAAGTTTAACCATGCAAGATGTGACATATACTCTTAAGGGTTATTACATTCATTATTTATTAAAATGATAAACTATGAAGATTTGTGTCTTAGTATTAAAATTTTACAAAATAATGAATTGAATGATAATAAATAATTAGCTATATCTCTGAAATCCTCCAAATTGAAGGAACTTAAAAATATAAAAGGAGGACAAAGTTTGGATTGGGTTATTTGAAATTCTTCCATTCTCCTCCCTTCATTATAAAAAAAACTTTCAAATAAGGGGATACATGAAACCTTTCCTTTCCTTCCCTTCCACTATCCTTCATCCAAACATATCTAACGGAAATAAAGTTTTCAAGAAAATTTTGAATTAAAAAGTTAGAAATGCTGCTTTAGAAAAAAAAAATTGTTGAAAACTTTTGAAGGACACAAATATAGTTGTTATGTTAATAAAATGTAAATATTCAATTGTATAAATCATGACAATTCTTAGTTCCCTTAGGATATGTTTGGACAAGAGATAATTGAGAAGAAATTTTCTTGTTTGAAAGCTTTTCACAATTCATTATTTTTTTTTAAATTTCAATGCAAAGATACTAAAATTTCAGATTTAATCATTAATAAAATAATCAACTTTTTTTGGTATTTTTTCCTTGTTAAAATTAAAATCTAAATAAGAATCGAGAAGATAAAATCATTATTTATCCTTTCGTTTTCCTGTCTTTTCTCACATATTTTTATTTTGGATTATTTTCCTTCGCTTTCCCTCTTCACTTCTAACTTCTAAGCATACCCTTATAAGGTGAAACTTTTTCAAAAGCCTAAAATAGAATATTAGCGCTTTTCTTTTGGGTCAAAATATAGGCTATAGAAGAAGAAACTTTAGTCATGCGCCAAGTAAACATATAGGTAAGTAAAGCACAATATAAGAAACACTGTTAGCCCAATAGGCAACAGACTTCTTGACCAAAAAGAAATTAGACAAGGGATTGTAAAAGACTTCTCATTACATTAGTTTTCCGGCCAAACCTAGTGCAAGTGTCCTTATAATGTGTTTGGAAGCGTGAAAATCAATGAAATGTAATAGATACTAATGAAAAAATAATTTTTTTCTCTTGTTCGTAAGTTTTAAAAATTAAGGAGGAGAATCATTCCCATCTCTTCTCCTTGAAAACACTACTTTTTATCCTCTTTCAAATTAGGAATAAAGAAGGAGAACACTTATTTTTATGTATTAATTGATATTTTTGACCTTTATTTTTATAACCTAATATACTACATATATATTTTTGCTTACTATTTCCACTTCATCCATTCTTTTAAATATAATTTTTCAATATGAAATTATCATTCCTTAAATCTAATCTTTTATATGAAATTATCGTTCTTCCCTTCAAATATAATATGATATGCATTAAATTGTCATCCTCAAAAGATGATTTTCATTTATTTGTATTATTATGAATATTATGAATTTGGAACCAAAGATTTTCAATGCTGAGTAATGGCCCACTTGCCATCTAAAATTACATTCTAGCATACTCCTCCAAGCCCATGAGGGGTTGGAACCTAGAGGAGCATATAGTATAGAGGAGAAATGGAATATCTTGCTTTGAAAATTCTTGAAAAAAGAGACTAGTTATCAGTGGCTAATCTCCATACCTGTTTGGCAAGCAATGCAAGATTAAGTTCTTGTACATCTTTAAACCCCACTCCTCTTTGCTATTTTGGCATGTAGAGTGTGTGCCATGGGACCCATTTAATTCTAGAACTAGAGGATGATGAGCTCCACCAAAAGTCATGAGTCATTTTTGTAATATCATTGCATAATCCAGTTGGAAGTTTAAAACATGCCATTGAGTACACTGGTATGACATGGAGAACATATTGAATAAGGACAGCTTTGCTGCCAGCTTGAGATATAAATTTTTCATTCCAGCTAGAAAGTTTCTTGCCTAGTTTCTGTTTGATGAAGGCAAAAGTGGATTTTTTTAGTCTATTAATAAATGATGGGAGACCGAAGTACTTATCATGCAAGCCTATGTTAGGGACATTCAACAGTCAAGCTAGTATGGAGCGAAGGTTTGGAGGAGTATTATTTGAGAAGAAGATGGAAGATTTAGTCAGGTTAACTTTTTGGTCATTAACTTCTTCATAAGTTTAAAGAATTTTCTTGATTGTGTTAATCGAATTGTGTGAAGCTTTGGAGAATAAGATGGATCATCTGCAAAAAACACAAATTTGATATGAGATGCCCCCTTTGAGTAACTTTGATCTTAGGCAGTTCATTAGATGCCTCAGATGTCTGTAACATAAATGAAAGGCCATAAGCACAAATAAGGAACATAAGAGGTGGTAGTGGATCATCTTGCCTAATACCTCTTGTAGGTTTGAAGAACCCTAATATTTTCCTCTAATAGACACCGAGTATGTCACTGTGGAAACACACTGCATTACTAAATCCACCCAATTTTTATGAAACCTCATTTTCAACACGATAGCTCCCAAATAGGCCCATTCTACCTTGTCATATGCCTTGCTTCTGTCTAGTTTTAAGGTCATATCACATTTATGTCTTGCATTCTTAGATTTCAAGTAGTGTATAATCTCATGAGTGATAAGAATGTTAAATGAAATTAAATGCCATTTGATAATGACTCCTTAGGTTGGGCTTATAATTTTATTCATGATTACTTTCAGGCAGCCAACCATAACTTTAAAAATTATTTTATAAAAGATAGTACATAAGTTGATAGGCCTTATTTGGGTCATATCCTGAGCGTTAGCAAAATTTGGGAGAAGAGTAATGACAATGTGGTTAATGTTGGGTAATAGGAATAGGGAGCAGAAGAAACTTACCACAGCCTCAAAGATATATTTGCCAATTAATTCCCAATGGCCTTTGAAGAAGAGCCATGCGAACCCATCATCACTTGGGGGATTTGGATTCGGTCATTTTCCTGGACTGGTAATTTTCTCTTGATTGTGACCGTCCAATTTCTTAGACGGCCACAATCAAGTCACATAATTAATATTTGTTTTTAAATTCTTTTCCTATATTTCTCATTTTCAAGTGTCACAATCTTGGATTTTTCATCTTCTTTCTCTTGGAACCATCTCTATCTGTTGCACCGTCATTCTCTAATCCTTTAATTAGGTCAAAAATTTTAATTATATCAAAAAGATTAATGTGACTAGATTTTGATTCTGGTTCATCAAGTTCCTGAGCTTGATTTAATGGAGCCAAACCTCATGCAGGGCAACTGCTCTAGATGAAACTCAACATCCCTCTTTCTTGCATGCTTACGCTTCAACTATTCTTCTCTTGTTGCTTCCTCTTCATCATGACGTAAATTTAAATCTTGAAGATGTAGTGGTAAAAGGAGATGAAGAAGAACTATGATTTTAAGGGGAGAAAATGAAACATAGATCTGTATTGGCATTTTTGGAAAAGATTAAATTTTAATATTGGATTTGAATAGGGATGAAGAAGCCAAGCTTGTTAATATGTTATAAAAAGCATAGAGATTGCTTGCCTAGCAGAAACCTCCAATCCCTATGCAGAAAATGCCAGCTTTTCTGGGCCCTTCCTTGCTTGTTCTACTAAACAGTTGAAAGCAGTGTAGGTCAAGGAAAAAGGCTCTACATAACTGTTACTTTAAAAATTATTTCAAATCATTGTGTTGTAACACAACAGTGGAGAAGAAGAGAAAAAACAAAGTAAAGGAAGATGAAGAAAATGAGAACAAGGAAAGTGTTATGCAAAAGGAAAAAGGGAGAGAAAAAAATTGGGTTTTAATTCCAATAATGACATGGCTTGATCATAACCATCTAAGAATTTAGATGGTCACGATCAGGAGAAAATGACTAGTCTTTTTCCCTTTCCTAAGACCTTTTTCCCTAAGAAAACAACTTTTTTGAACTCTTGCATTGATACTAGTTTGAGGAGCTATAATTTTGCTTGTTACTTTCCTTAGATAGTTGACCAACTCTCGGCTTGTATGCTTCTAAAGATAGAAGTTGAAAAGATATCTTCATAATAATTTATAGCAACTTTTGAAATTGCCTTTCTTCCTTCTTGCCAAGCATCGTTCTAATATTTGATTTTCTGAATTGAGTTCTTGGCTCTTCTTGCCATCGTTTGGGAGTGAAAGATACAATGTTTTGGTTTTCGTCTTTTAACCATTTAACTTTGGATTTTGTCACCAATAGATATTGTGCTGAGCTTTCATGAGTTCCTCTTAAGTCTACCAACACAGGTAGCATCAAACGTAATGGATTGATGTACTTAAACTAAGGCCTTATTTGTTTGGGCTTATTTTCAAGATAAGTAACTTAAATTAAAAAAAGAATGCATTCTCATAAAAATGTAATTGTTTGTTTGGGATCTTAAAGAAAGAATAAGTTAATGGAGATGGAGAAAATTTTCTTATGGAAGAAGCTAAAAAACTTAAATTCTCCTAATTAGGAGAAAAACATAGGAGAGAAAATTCAACATCCAAAATTACCCCACCTTGTACCCTTTGCTTAACATTTCCAAGCTTGTATCTGCTCTCATTCATAGCCGAGAAGAACACGAACCAAGCTTGCATCTACTCCTTCACTGAGAAGAACATGAACAAACCTTCACCCAAGTACATCCTTTATTTCAACAACTTCTTTATCTTCCATCGTCGTCTCTTTGACTAGGTGAGTTTTCGATTTGTTGATTGAGTTTTGGATATGTTATTTTTGCTCCTGTTTTGGATATGTGATTGTTTTGTTGGTTTGTGCTATGAAACCCGATTTTATAAATTAACTAGACACCCTCGACTTGTTTATGAGTTGAGCCAACGAGTGTAGGTAAGTGAAACCCTTATTCAGCAGAGCAACCAGCCATACACCATAATAGCCATCTATGTTTTTCTATTTTCTCTCTCTTTTCCATTCATTACTCCATTCTTTTACCTTTTCTCAAATCTCCCTAGGTATTACATTTCTTATATTTTGTTCTTAGTTGGATTTAGCACAATTCTTATTAGGCATTTTATATCCTGAATCTGTTTTATTATATTTTGTTCTTCTTGTTCTTCAAAATTTTTTTGCATCTTATTCTTCATGGAACTAGAATTTAGGAATTTGAAATTTAATGTTTTTTTGTTTTACTTTGTTAAAGTAGAAATAACTAGATGTAGTTGTGGCCTTGGTGCATTATTAGTTTTGCTTGCTTTGCAGTCTAGTTAAACCATCTGGTTTGTTTAGTTCACTTAGGTAATTGGGTTTACTTTAGGCTTTAATGTCTAGTATAGCCTCAACTTGCAACATTTTTGTCGAAAATATTTAATGTCTATTGGGTTTAAAATTCTATATTTGAGTTTGCAAACCATAGGATATCATGTATAGTAGTTTAGGCACGGTTAAAAGGCATGCTGATGAGACATTTTGGTATTTTGCAATGTCACATTGTAGTTTCATGCTCAGGTGGTGTATTCCCAAATAGAACTTCAAACCTTGGTAATGAGTTTCACGCCGGACATGGGGATTTTGAATGAGTTTCATATTCAATGTCAAGGTGTTCGTACTAGGCTTGGTAAAATAATTTCATGGGAGAAACCTTAAACCGGGTGGATTAAACTTAATTGTGATGGGAGCTGTAAGGGAAATCCGGGTACATCAGTAGGTTGATGGTATTATTCGAGACTGTCATGGAAGGGTGCAAGCGAAATTCTCAAGCTACTTTGGCAATGGTACTAATAATAGCGCGGAAGTAAAAGTAATTATGGAAGGTATTCACTTGTGCAAGCAACTTCACTATTTTAATGTCGTTATTGAAAGCGACTCGAGAATTTTTGTGGATTGGATTTGCAAAGGCAGATGTACCTTATGGTATCTTTGGGATTTTTGGGAGGACCTCATGACAGAGTTAGAAAGGATGAATTTTATGGTGATACACCAATATAGGGAAGGTAATAGTGCTGCTGACTTCCTAGCAAAAGAAGGAGAAATGGGGAAAAATGTCATCTATGATAATCAGCATCTTTTACCTCGTTTGTTGAAAGGTATCCTCCAGATGGATAGGTTAGGTCTCCCTACCTTCCGTCAGTGATTCCTGCTCTTGTTTTTCTTGTTTTTATTTTTGGTCTGTTGGTTTGGTTTGGTTGTGTGGTGTTAGGCTTGTTTAGAGTTTGGTTATATAGGCATGTGTAGATTTTGTTTTTAAAAATAAAAAATAAAAAAAATGGGAAACACCATTAATATAACTCCTTGCAATATAATCGTAAGTATTTTTTGTTTTTATGAGTAAGGGTTGTTTTCCCACAGAAGATTGAGTTTAGTTGATTAATCACTAAATAAATTAATAAATCAATGTTTGAAATGTAAATGAGGGTTTTTGTGAAAACAAAGGTACCTAGAAATAAAAATGAAAGTAAATAAAAGCAATAAGACTAAAAAACACAACAAACAACAAGAAAATAGAATAAGGTGAGGAATATAGTTGAGGATTCACTCTTCTCCAATGGACAATTGCAAATAATCATAGACAATAACTCATTATGATTATAAACATGACAATGTTTTCAACTCTCTATCATTACTACTAACCATAGATAACAACAAGCTTTGCTATCCTAATATTTCCTTAGTTATTCAGTAAATGGAAGAACACTCCCTACTTACTCCTTAATCAATGAACAACCTAGAAAACACTTCCTAAATTTAATCCAAAGAAAGCTTTAAGAGAAGAAAGATATGTTAATCTAGGCAACAATCTCAAATGCTTGGACCATTTAACCTATGTTATGCTCCACATTATAGTTCTCAAATATTTGGACATCCCTAATTACTACAAATTGCTACTTGTGAATAAGAGAATCAAACTATTACGTATTTAATCCTTTATCCTATCATTAGATGATTACCTAGTTCATTTAGTTGGCCACCCAAATGAAACTAAGCACTAATTATGAACAAATGAAGTAGAAGAACATAAACAATCATTTAAGATAAGTTGAATGACATTATCAATGAGTTTTGTCACAATGTGACTGATGGAAAAATTATCACCATCGTGACCCTAAGGCGATAAAAGGGAAATAAAACAGAGATAAAAATTGGAGTCGTCACCAATTAATTATAAGGATAATTGGAATCCTTTAAAACCAAAAACTGCCCCTTGGAACCAGAGGATAGGTTCGGGAGTCTAATTACATGTGAGGAAGGTGTTAGGCACCCCACAGCGTCCATCCCTAAGGATGGTTACCCTAAATCGCTTGTGCTTAGATTTATTGCATTTGAATTACCCCTTTTTATTATTTTGATTATTTTAGAAAAATAAAGAAGTGAGAGGATTGGATCTGTCTTACTATGTAAGTGCCTACGTACCCTTAAGGAATCAAGGTCCACGTAGTTCGAATTAATTTGATTAAAATTTGATTAAGACAATTTAGGAAATTGGGTTTCCACACAGAGTCTAACAAAATGAGAGATTAATTTTCTACATAATGTTTGGGAAAAAATAAAGACATTATGGGAAAATTAATTTTCACATAAAGCTTGAACAGAATGGGAGAATATTTCCCCAAATAATGTTCAAAGGAGTGAAGACAGTATGGAAAAATGAATTTCCACATAAAGCTTAAACAGAATCGGAGAATATTTCCTCACATAATGTTTGAGAGGAATTAAGGGATCCTAATGTTGAATTTCAACAACCTTTTAGAAGCCTTGAAACAGTGAAATTTGGAATTTGTAAAGTCTAGGGTTCAAAATGGTATTTTTGCAAATATTGGGGTCCAAACTTGAATTTTGAAGATGTGGGATCAAGACTCAAATTTAAAGAGCATTGGGGTCAATTATGGTTTTTCAAAAGTATTGGATAGTTAAGTTCAAAATTTTAAAAGTTTTGGGTCAAGATCATATTTTTGAAAAGTGTTGAGGTTAAAATTCAATTTTTAAATTTTCTTTTATCATAAATGAAATTGACTATTTTGAACCTCTTTATTGACCCAATTGGACCCTTGGAGCCATTTAGGAGAGAATTGGGCCTTGAAGCCCAATTTAAAGAACAAATTGGGCCCTTGAAACCCTTTTTCTTTTTTCCCCTTTTTTTTTTAACCGGGCCTTAGAATATCAGGCCTTTGAAGTCCCCCTTTTTTTTTTGTGGGCCTTTATTGGTTAAAGGGGCCTTAGGAACCTAAGTAAATTAAGTGAACTTTCAAAAATCCTAATGGAGTAAATGGGTCATTGAAACCCAAACTTAGATGACACCAAACCCCATGGTTTTGAGGGTTGAAGGTGATATCAAGCCCAATAGGTTTTCAATGGCACCAAACAAAGTAAGAAGACCCTTAGGGAATTATTCTTATTTGAGCCCTCTTGGAATCTAGGGGGGGAGGCATCTTCAATATACGACTGAAATAATAAAGCAGTATAGCATGACAAATAATTAAGGGAAATAACTAAAATGAAACAGGAAAAATAAATTAAAGGTAAGGGTCTTACAAACAAGGCTATAAATACATGTCCATAGTCCAGAGTTATATAAAACATAGTATCAATTAAACTGTCCCCAGAGTTAGCAAGCCAAAACAAATATCCTTACAGACGCTAATATTAAGCGGACTTAGGGGTTAAGATGCAATTTATGCCTCACATGATCATCTATAAACAGTATTAATATACCCAAAGCAATGCCTATGATTGTGATGAACGTTTGATTAAAAAAAACTTCATTCTGACTTCGCAGGAAATTCAATAGGACCTCCAAGTTCATTACAGTAAACGGGTTCAAAGGTGTTCAGAGGAATTTGGGGTGGAACAAAAAAAATGGCATTCCTTTTTACATATATAAACCAACTCCCTGAACCAATCCTGCCATCTGAACAAACCAGCTTCAAGGTTTTGTTTTGAAAATCAGAAACAAATTCATGGATTAGCAAAGACTCAGGCATCTAAACCAAATGTGGTTTGAGGTTAACAAGATAATTGCTTCTAAAAACTCTGCACTATTTCCTTTAAGAAATTAACAAATTTTCTAAAGATTCAGAGATAGAGTCAAAGTGAAATCATCAGGAATGATCCAGTCCATTTGAGGTTAGCAGTCTTTTCTTTTAAAACAAACAAATTTTGAGACAGTATTGAAATAAGACTAAGAAACGCATTCAGGGAAATCATTTGAAACTACACACCTTCAAATTCTGAATCCAGAACAAAGTCATGGTGGATGCAGAAGAAAGAAGCAAATTCCCCATGGCATAGATATTCAAAATAGGGTATACTTAGCCTCAGTTAGATTGTTTAAACAAAACACTAACACAAACTTGCAACTGGCTTCTTATACAAATTGTTCTAAAATGAAACCCTTAAGGATTTCATGCAAAAACACATAAAATGGCATCTTCACCCATGGATCCCTAGGTTTTTTTTTTCCAGAGAAACTCAGACCTAAGGGATCCATTCATCCTCACGGTCCTACCCGCACCCACCGGTAACCAGACATAGTCAAAGGAAATAGGGATTACCTCTTCACAATTCCGCATAAAACCTTGGATTCCAAATTCAAATTTCTTCCAATAATGAAAACCCACGCTTGGGAAGCTCGATCTGAAGCTTATGAATGCTCCTGGTTAGTTCCCACTCGGTGATTATCTCTGTTTCTCGGTTTCTGTCTGCTTTTGTTCTTTTTTTTTTCTTGCCCTTTAAACCTCGTTGGCTTTCCTTTATAACCCATAAAATTCAATCTCCTCCTGCTACCTTCCCCACGATGGTGTGAGGTGAAGGGAAGATCAGAGAGTGGGTGGTTCCAGGAGTTGGATGCCGAGAATTGATGGGGATTCAAGTATGCAGGGGGTGAGGTTATGTGGAAGGGGCCAATTATGGCAGAGATGAGGTTGCGTGCTTCAGACTTAAGGAACTAGTGAGTTTAGGGGAAGGAAGGGACCTTAAGGGTGATGGCCAAGATCATGGTGACTTAGCAGAGAGAGATGGAAGACGAGACTTTACGGGGAGAGTGGGTAGAAGGAATGGTTACTGCAGAGCTAGGGCAGAGGGAAGCCGAAATTGCAAAAGGAAATTGGGGAAAAGGGGCGCGTGTTCTGAGTTTCAGGAGGTGGGGCTCCGGGTGTGAACCAGGTTGAACCCGGTTGGTGGACATGGGTATGGATCGGAGTTATTGGATTAGACTGAGGGAATAGACTTAGGCCTTTTGCTTGTTTAGATTTTTTTTCTTTTTCTTTTTCTTTGTTTTAATTAATAATAGTAATTTTGTTCTTTATTTTTCAATTTTATTATTTTTGTTATTATATATAATTTGTTATTATATTACTATATTTATTTTTTTATATATATTTTTTTTTGTCGGGACAAAATCTAGTGTTTACAGTTGCCCCTCGTTACTTGTTTCTTGATAGGAAAGATGAATGATCAGTGATTTTTTTTCTTCAGATTTTCTTGTAAAGAACAAGTAAAGACGAAACACAAATTTTGTCCAAGAGTACATAAAAATGGAAAAGGATACCTCGGTTGAGGCTGTGGGGGGATTGCGAATCTGGAAGTTGGGAATCAAGTATGGAATATTTCCATCATACTAAATAACCTTGGAAACTAGTATAGAAGAATTGAGGTACACAGTGATTTTAGGAATTCAGTGTGGAATAACTCATCACACCAAATAACCTGAAAATTGGTACAGGAGAATTAGCGTATGTAGCAAATTTTTGAAATTTAGTACAGAATATTTTCATCGTACTAAATAACTGAAACTGGTATAGAAGAATTGGCGTACACAGTAAATTTTAGAAATTCAGCACGGAATAAGTCATCATGCTGAATAACTTGGAAACTGGTACGGAAAGAATTGACGTACACAATAAACTTTGAAATTTAGTATGGAATAACACGTCGTACTAAATAACTGAAAGCTGGTACAAAATCATTGACGTACACAGCAAAAGTTGGGAACTCAATATGGAATATTTTCATCATATTAAATAACCCAAAAACTGGTACGAGAGAAATAGCGTACACAGTAAATTCTGAGAATTTAGGCCTTTAGCATGGAGTATTCCATCACACTAAAAACCTAGAAACTTGTACGAGAGAATTGGCGTATGTAGCGAAAGCATAGAATAAATCGTCATGCTGAATAACTTTGAAAACTGGTACGGAAAGAATTGACGTACATAGTAAATTTGAAATTTAGTAAAGAGGTAAGGAGACGAAATCCTATCTCTAAGAATGGAATCAAGCAAGGGGGTAAGACCACAATGCAAGAATTTTTGAAATTGACGTGAGCTTTTTTTTTTAAACAAAGCTAGGGACAAACCTCACACTACCATAGTTTTCAAATAAAGCGTGCGATGCAACCTTAATGTAGGCTAACTTTTGAGCAAGGCATGGGATATACCCCCAATGCCACAAACTTTATTTTATTTACTTATCCTTTCACATATCTTCTTTATTTCCTTTTGAAAAGTTATGTACCTTTTTAAGAAA
>JASKGM010083785.1:0-14296 GCA_034509205.1 Ceratonia siliqua | reverse complement strand
TACAAGAGCTACAAATCAAGTGTTAAGGTGAATGAGAATCCAAAGGGTGAAGGTGCATCAGTTAAAATCACAGTGGACTATGAGAAGGCAAATGATGAGGTCCCTGTACCTCAAAAATACCTGGATTTTGTTGTGAATGTTATCAAGGATATTGATGCACACGTCCTCAATTAATATCATATGCAATATTTGTTTGTATAATAAATGGTAGATCATAAATTATGTTGAGAGAGAGAGAGAGAGAGAGGTTTATGCATGGAAAGTATTCTCATAGCTATAGTGAAGTTTGTGCCTTATCATGGTTATTAATTCTCACAAAATCACCCACGGCCTTTCTTTCGTTGCCACACATATTGTGTTTTTTTTTCGTCACTTTTATATTTAACTTTAACTGAGCTTGAACTCACAATTTTTAATCTTAAAAACAACTCCAGTATCAATGAATCATTAACTCATTCGTATACACAGTGCGTCTTGAATTTACATATTGATTTTATGTTTCTGAGATCGTCTTTTCAACTCAATGGCCCACTTCTTTTCTGGTGTTAAATGTCGCAATATCAAGTTCTGGATCTATGTCCATGCAAGTGGACCTCCGCATAGTCTTAAAAGCACTTCAATTATTGGTTGCTATATGTGTGGATTAAAGTTATGAGAAGATAATAATCATGGTCCTTGTATTAATTTATCAAGTGTTTAATGTAGACACTAAATTAAATATTAAATTTATCCACATCAATAATTTAATATGAAAAGTGGCTTAATTAGGTTTAAAATTAGATTAAGTTGAAGTATTAGAAAAAAATAAGATAATTTCACACTAATCCTCTCATGGCTCTGTCACTATCACCCCTTGTTATCACTGTTGCAACCGCCATATAGCACCATTATTTTTAGGCGATTGTTATTCATTCATAATTTTTCTTAAGTTTACCTTTTCTTAAGAAGAATTTTAAAAAAATTAAAACAAATTTTAAAAAATTATTAAAAACATATATGATATAAAAATAATTAATTAATGTCAAAAAATAAAAAAAATAAAACAAAAAATAAAAAAAATGAAAGATGGAGATAAATAAAATTAAGCTACAGTCATAAAGAGGTTGTAGCTTAAAACTTGCCTTACTTTTATCAAATATCATTTATCACTGTCATTGTGATCACAGTTGTTGCCACGTGGGAGTTTTATGTTTTGGTCTAACAAAATTGGGACTATAAGTTTTAGATCAGATTGTGATATGAACAAAATTGGGTCTAACTAAAGCCACTGGCAGAAACATTCGTAAAGATTGTGGATGATTGGTGAATGAAGAGAAATGGGTTTGACAAAGGAAGAAGAATGGGTTCAGACATTTATGAAAGAAGAGAAGGAATGAGTTGAGATATGAAGGATAGTTTTGTTAATACATTTTATAATTATAATTTATTATTTTTTTAAAAATGAAATCTTTGGTGGAATATCCTAACAGAGTTAATACGTTAGTAAAGTGAGGGTTGACAATATATTTAACCACACATTCCATTACTCGACCAACTTTTCCGAGTAATTTAAGTCCTTAATCCTTCAAATTAATATGGGAAGGTGAAAATTCTTCTGTGCTTTCACCATTTCTAATACATGAGAAGTTAATTGTTCAAACAAACAGTTAACTAGGTTCATGAGAGATTCTTAACTAGACATAATTTATAAAAGATATGTATATTATACTAATCATTAATAAATACATAAGTATGTTAGAGGTGAGTTCATAATAAATTTCAGGTTTAACATGCTTAAGTATTTATTTATAATTAGCTTGATCTAAAAAAATTTATAGCACATGTTTATATAAAAATTTCTTAAGTTTCATATAGTATTCTCTGTTGGTATTTTTAATGATCTCTTGTATCTTCCTAAACCAACAACGTTAAGTCTCTCTCTTCTAGATGTCTATGAATACAAATGATCAATGCAATCAACTTTCTCTTATCTTTATTAATAATCTACTCACATAATTATAATATTGACACAACTCTCATAATTTCTATTTTTAACTATTCATTATTATTCACTGTCTAACTACCTCATTTGACTACTTAATAAACGATTAAATTTTTATTTTTGTGAAAATTGTAAAACACTATTATTGTAAAAGTTGAATTATTCATGTTTATTTTTCTATTCCCAAAACGTGTCACACATGTTGCGTCACAAAAAGCAACCCATTAGTTCTCTGACTTTGTCTTCATCCCACCACACTAATTGCCTGGTTCTTTTATGATATTGTAAGAAAGAAGTTAATATTTTCTTAAAAAAAGTGTTTTTTTCCCTTTTATAAAAATTTATATTTTTGCAATGAAAAATAAGTAAAAAAATATGAATCATTAACTCATTCGTATACACAGTACGTCTTGAGTTTACATATTGATTTTATGTTTCTGAGATCGTCTTTTCAAATCAAATGCCCACTTCTTTTCTGGTGTTCAATGTCGCAATATCAAGTTCTGGATCTATGTCCATGCAGCTGGACCTCCACATAGCCTTTAAAGCACTTCAATTATTGGTTGCTATATGTGTGTATTAAAGTTATGAGAAGATAATAATCATGGTCATTGTATTAATTTATCAAGTGTTTAACGTAGACACTAAATTAAATATAAAGTTTATCCACATCAATAATTTAATATGAAAAGTGGCATTATTTTTAGGCGATTGCTATGTTACCGTCCACTATAACATAACATCTTTTATTTTCATCTCTCATTTTGTTGTTCTTTGTTCTGATTTTTTTTATTTTTTTGCATTAATTAATTATTTTCTATGTCATATATTTTTTTGATAATTTTTTGAAATGTTTTTGAAATATTTTTTTGGAATTTTTTACACTTCTTGTACTATTCATTCATAATTTTTCTTGAATTTACTTTTTTCATAAGTAAAAAATTCAAAAAATTTTCAAAAATATATTATATAAAAAATAATTAATTAATGTTAAAAAGTAAAAAAAAATAAAACAAAAAGTTAAAAAAATGTAAGATGATAAATAAAATTAAGCGATAGTCCTAAAATGAGGCTGTAGCTTAAAATCTGCCTTACTTTTATCAATATCATTTCATTGTGATCACAGTTGTTGCCATGTGAGAGTTTTATTTTTTGGTCTAACAACATTGGGATTGTAATATGAACAAAACTGGGTCTAACTAAAGCCACTGACAGAAACATTCGTAAAGTTTGTGTTTGATTGGTGAAGGAAGAGAAATGGGTTTGACAAAGGAAGAAGAATGGGTTCAGACATTTATGAAAGAAGAGAAGGAATTGGTTGAGATATGAAGGATAGTTTTGTTAATACACTTTATAATTATAATTTATTATTTTTTTTAAAATAAAATCTTTGGTGGAATATCCTAATTAACAGGGTTAATAAGTTAGTAAAGGTAGGGTTGACATTATATTTAACCACACATTCCATCACTCCACCAACTTCTCCGAGTGATTTAAGTCCTTAATCATTCAAATTTATATGGGAAGGTGAAAATTCTTCTGTGCTTTCACCATTTTTAATACATGAGGAGTTAATTGTTCAAACAAACAGTTAACTAGGTTCATGAGAGATTTTGCACTAGACAATTTATAAAAGATATGTATATTTGTAAACACTTATTTTTGTTCAGTAATTTCATCATTTTGCTAGAATAGTTAGTTTATTTATTTATTTTTCTATTTTTATCCTTAAAAAAGAAAACAACTCCGTCAGCCTAACCCCTTTCCCTTTTACCTGGCCCAATTCCTTGTCCAAGCCCACTATCCACCAACTCGGTCCACCACATCCTGACCCAACAAAATCCCTCGGCCATAACTCCCTTGCAAACCCTCTCACCTACTCCTCAAGCAGCCTCATCCCTCTGCAACCCCTATTTCTCCCTCACCCTTACCTGCTCTGCACTGAAAATATCACTCCCCTACAAACCACTCTCACCCATTTTTCGCGCAACGTCACCCCTCTGCAACTCCCATTTCTCCCTCACCTACTTGGTACACCAAAAACGCTCCTCACCTCTACCCATTTTCTGCCTTTACACTACATGTCCTCCACACGTCGTCTCTACTCAAATACCCACTCCCTGCTCAGCAATCACCTGGGGGGTATTTCATGAGAAAATGGATCAGTTCAACAGGGATGAAGTGACATTGTTTGGCTAGTAAAGGGGATCGAAGATGAAGTAAAAGGAGAGGCACCAGATCAAGAGAGGATCACCATGGGATCAACGAGACAAAAAACGAGAAGCAGAGATATGGAAATCGAAGACGAAGCATATCTAGAAAAGGAGACCAGGAGTTAAATCACGAAGCAAGAGCAACACAAAATAGGAAAACCGAGACAGAAGAGAGGATTTAGAAGGGATTTTGGGTATAAGAAATATGAAGAAAATTTGTTTCCTTTTTTTCTGAACATCAAAGTTCCTGTTCTGTCAAGGTTTGCTACCGTTTTGGTGTTATTTGTACTGTTAAATATGCTTGTGCCTTGGTATTCTTTTTTAGTTGATATTCTATAAAAAAAAAACTTGCTGCTGTTTCGGTACTCTCCTCGTTAAAGTATGTTGCTGTTCCTTTCATCATCTTCATTAGGAATTTAAAGCGTATATGGTGCATGATTTGCTTCAATTTCTATATTTGAATTTTAAGGGCATATTGCCATAATTGTGATTTGCTATGCTTGTTTTCAATCTAATTTAGTTTTTAGGAAGATTGTGTTTCTATGGTTTGGCTTTAATGTACCTTGGTTGATTCCCAAGGGACTTAATTTATGGGAAATATGCTTAAGGGGTTGAGTCTATTGAGTCCATGTTGACATTGTTCTTGATGTTCAATTGGATGCTCTGTTTTGATTATCTGATAATTTGAAACAAACAATTTTTAACTTGTTGGTTTAAATGTGAGCAGAATCCATTTGACTGTGTGTTCTAGAATGGACCTTGATGTTTCAAATTTTTTTGAAATTGATTCTGACCTTCTCTAGTGATGCCACTTTGATTTAGCTTTGATTCTCAAATAAACACTTTGACCATATTGATTCTATCGAGTATGATTATGGTGTTGAATTAATCCTATTTATCATTATTGAGTACATTCTGAACATCTAGCTTGCTCTGGTATGGTATTAATTATAGTTATCATGCTAATCACACTTCTAATGTCTAATTAATTCCGATCGTTACATGTTAGTTAGATCATTATATATTAGTATTGCTTATGATGCTAGGCTAAGTCAGGTTATCACACACATATAATATCAAGTTAATTCAGATCATCACATGTTAAAATAATTTGTGAATTTATGGGCATGACTTTGCTAAAGTCTCTTATTTTGGGTTGATTAGGTTGAGCCCAATAACCCAATCCAAAATATGATTTCATTTGAAATCCCAACAGTCCAAACCCAATAAGAATAAATTCATTGTCCTTCAAAAAGGGGTTCTAATGGCCCATTCAAGTTAAGCCTTCAAAGTGGGTTTCAACAGCCCTTTTAAATTAAACTTTCTAATGAGTTTCAAAGGCCCATTCAATTTAATCTGGGTTTCATAGGTCCATTTAAATAAGTTTTAAGAGTTCATTAAAATTTAATTTACAAAATGGATTTTAAGTAGCCTAAGTAAGCGATTTAAGCGAATTTCAAATAAGGCTTCAATGACCCAATAACCTTTTATGAAATTTCATTCTAGCAAATTTTAAAATAACTATATTTTAAGAAATTTCATTTTTGACCCCGACACTTTGAGTAATTTCATTTTCCCTCAATACTGTGGGTAATCTTATTTTAATTTCAATACTTTCATTAATTACATTTTGGTCCCCTAATTTTCAGGAATTACTTTTTAGCCCCACTTCTTTCATAAATCTCATTTTGGCCCCACTACTCTTACAAATTTCATTTTGACCCCATGAGTTTTTAGCTCATTATGGCCTCACTATTTTCACGAATCTCATTTTGACCAAATACTTTCATAAATTTCATTATTGCCCCAATAACTCAACATTCAAAGGACTTTCAATAGAAGTTTATCTTCTCCAAAGTTTTAATTTTCATAGGCATTTAGTAGAGGTTATCCTTCCCAATGTCCTAATTTCTATAGGCTTTCAGTAGAATTTTATTTTCCCAAAGTCTCAATTTTCATGCGCATTAAGTAGAGGTATATTCTTCCCAATGTCCAATTCATGCTTTAAGTGGAAATTTAATGTCCCTTAATGTCCTAACTTCTTTTCACCTAATATATTTATCAAATCATTTCGAACTACGTTGACCTTGATCCCTTTTGGGCTATGTAAACACTTACTTGGTAAGACAAGTCTAGTTACTTCTTTCTTTATCTTAATTCTTTATCATCATATATAATAAAACGGAATAATTAAAATACATTAAATTTGTAAGCACAAATAATTTAGGGTAATCATCCTTAAAGATAGACGTTATGGGGTGCCTAACACCTTCCCCATACGTAACTAGACTCTCAAACCCTTCATCTGATTCTAAGGGATAGTTTTCCTTTCTTTTTTAAGGATCCCAATTATCTTTTTAATTAATTGATGGTGACTCCATTTTTTCTCTGCGTTTTCCCTTACGTGCTTAAAAGTCAAAATGATGGCTTTTCACTAATCGTCATGTTGTGACCATATTTTACTAATCATTAATTGTGAGTGGGAACAACCAATTAAATAAGTGGTATAAAGTGGAGTGTATCTGGGCAAATTCCCTAAATAAATGAATATATATATATATAATAGAAATAAAGATATAGATTATATGTAAAGGTTAAAAAGAAATATATATATATATATATATATGTATTATTCCTTAGATAGTTTAGAAAGAGGGCACTCAAAATAGACAACTCTTGGCATTAGATGAAGCCACATGGGATTGCTTAGCACTGTGCACGTAATTTTACTTGAATTTGGAGGCTAGTTTTAGAGACTTTTCTTTTAAAAAAGTTTCAAAAGGTGTACGTGTCCCCTAAGGACTTGCCACGGCCAGATTTTTCCTTTTATTCCTTATTTTGGTTGTACAAATTATTAAAGAAGAGAAAGCTTACATCTCTCCAGAAAACTCTAGGGCCCAGCATATATTTCGGTTTCTGATATTCTCTTTTTTCTGTTGCTGTATCTTCGTCTCCTTGCTGCTGTTTTGCTGCTGCCATAATTACTCAGTTCTACTGCTGTTTTATGCTTCGTTTTGTTTTGTCTTGCTGGTGCTATACTTGGCTTGGTTGCTACTCTGTTTTGTTGCTGCTGTGTATACGATTATTCCAGCTTCTTTTGCTCTAATTTTCATCTAGATTTCCTGTGTTTGTGGTTTCGGTGGGCGAGGGATTTCCTCATTACCTTTATACCTTTCTAGCATATTTAAATTTCAAAAGCAAGCAACCTTGTTTGACATTGATGGCTGGAATTTTTAGACCTTATATCGCTACTAGGTAAATTTTTAAAGTCTTGGAAAATATATAGATAATCAGAATAGGTTCCAAGTTTTAGTTAATAAATAAATGGTCTAGAGCTTAAATCCTTGAGTTCATGATTTTTAATTTGTAAACAAGGTTAGAGAAGAGGGACCACTTTCAGAATAACAACAGAGGAATTGACTTCAAGAGGGATCTCTAAGTGGGGGATAAATTATACTAGAAAGAGTAAGGTGCCTAAATCTTTATTAGGTGAGTGAAATTTCCCATTTCTCTTATATATTGCCTATTTTGTTTAAAATATATTAGATATATGAAACTTAATATTTAGAAGGGTTGAAATTAAAAAAATGCTCTTTTAATAAATTTTTTTGTGGTGCAACAATATTTTCTAATTTCTTGTACTACATGAATTGATTAGGTATTACCTAAGTTTTATCTTGTCTCTGTATTAAAGTGTATTGGCACTGTGAAGTATCTGAATTTATTTCAAGTATATATTGGCTAGAAGTTATTCTTTTTTTTTTATATATTCTATTATATAAAGTAGCATGGATTGTAAATTTAGAAGTGGTTTTCGATGGATTCTTTAGTTACTTCCATAGAGAAATCCTAGGTGCACCTAGTTTAAGTGATTGTCCATGGACCATCCTCTGAGATAGCATTATCCGTGAGATTACTCCGGATTTGTACCTCAGTGATTTGAATGCTATTTTTAATAGGCAACTTGTTTCAGTGCAATGTCTGATATCTGTACATGTGAGAGTTTCTCTTGTGAAGAAGCAGTAAATTCATCCTGTTAAATATACTCATACTTCTATGAACTTGATTATACCAAGGAAATTTTTTGTGTTAAAGAATTTTTTTATCTATTAACTAGAATTTAATTTAGACTTATCAGTACGTGATATATTTCTAATACTGTTTATAAGCTAAGACTTTATGGGGTTAATTCTACTGACTGGGTCTGTAGACTTATTCCTTTACTTTTATTTTTTTTCAGACAACGCTACAGAACCCTCACCTTCTGATCATCCGGCGTCCTAGAAACCTACCATTGAAACCTGGTGGGTTATTTCTAGAAAGGACAATGGAGCAACCTATGGATGTATTCTGGACAGTTAGCAATTTTTGCATGTGCAAGACAATGTTATGCATGTAACGTCTCATGTAAAGTTAGTTTATATGTGAATAGCATAAGAACTTTATAACTGCTCTATGAACTGTTCTGTGGTGGCCACTGAGGCCCTTAGATGTTAAAGTGGGCTTGTCCATTTCTTTTTGTATTGTTGTACCCCTGGGAACACTCAGTTTTTAGGGGAGACTTTGTCCAATTTTTTGCATGAATAATTTTTTACCTTTGGTTAGTAAATGGTAATATTTTTTTATTATTAATTGTTATTATTTGCTCTAGCGTCTGTCAGGTTTGTGAGAACTGCTTTGTAGTAGTTTTTACACCGGTCACGTGCCTGGATTGGGTTGTGATATTAATAAATACATAAATATGTTAGAGTTGAGTTCATACTTAAGTATTTATTTATAATTAGTTTGATTTAAAAAAATTTATACCGCATGTTTATTTAAAAATTTCTTAAGTTTCATATAGTATTCCCCATTGGTATTTTTAATGATCTCTTGTATCTTCCTAAATCAACAACGTTAAGTCTCTCTCTTCTACATGTCTATGAATACAAATGATCAATGCAATCAACTTTCCCTTATCTTTATTAGTAATCTACCCACATAATTATAATATTTATACAACTTTCCTAATTTCTTTTTTTACTATTCATTATTATTCACTGTCTCACTTACCTCATTTGACTACTTAATAAACAATTAAATTTTTATTTTTGTAAAAATTTTAAAACACTATTATTGTAAAAGTTGAATTATTCATGTTTATTTTTCTATTCCCAAAATGTGTCACACATGTTGCATCACAAAAAGCAACCCATTAGCTCTGTGACTTTGCCTTCATCCCACCACACTAATTGCCTGGTTCTTTTATGACATTGTAAGAAAGAAGTTAGTATTTTCTTTAAAAAAGTGTTTTTTTCCCTTTTGTAACAATTTATATTTTTGCAATAAAAAATAAGTAAAAAAATATGAGCTTCTCTTCTTAAAACAGAATCTAAGACAAAAATTAATATTTTTTAGAAAAAAATTTCTTTCACTCAAATAAAAAATAAACTATTATTTCAAGTATTAACAGTACTACTAATCCTTAGACAAAAAAAGAAAAACAAATTTTAAAGAAACGGTATGGCCAAATAGGCCCTAAGACTTCTGTTTTAATTTAACGTACTTTATGGATCATACATCGCCACAAAATGGGAGGGCGATGGAAAGCAATCTTAAACGTTGTTTGCCAATATCTTTCAATCATTCAATAAGCTATATTATTATTTGCCAATATCTTTCAAACATTCAATAAGCTCCATTATTATTTGCCGATATATCTTTCAATCATTCAATTATTATTATTATTATTATTATTATTATTGTTGTTGTTGTTGTTGTTGTTGTTGTTGTTGTTGTTGTTATCTTTTATCTCTATACTATTTTGTAATACTGTTATCACTCGTACCAGCATTATTACCTCCATTATCATTGATTCATTATCGTTGTTGTTGCTATTGCTATAATAGTAATTTGATATTATTCTTTAATTTAAATATTTTTATTTAGATAGTTAAAATTTTATCATATTTAATCTTACGTCCAACTTACGTACTTTGTTAACAATTATAGAATAATATTACATTATACAATTTAATATATACTATGTTCTTTAATGCAACATATACAATGGATAGGGGTACAACCTTCAGGAGAGTTGGTTATGAGGATAATCATTGAATAAAATGTTATGGGTTCTATTTTGAGAATGTCCACTATGTGTAAAAATAAAGGCCAAAGTGCCTTTTTTGTCCCTAATGTTTGAGGGAGATTTCAATTTTGTCCCTTATATTTCAAATGTTTCAATATTGTCCCTTATGTTTAAAAAATGTATCATTATTGTCCCTAACACTAACATCGTTAAATATTGAGATGGAAAATGCTGACGTGGCGATAAGGTGGAGCAGATGTGCACACGTGGACTGAAGTAGTACACCTCAGCAGATGGGTGGACCAAAACGAAGTCGTTTTGGTCCACTGGGTTCCCCCCTTCAAAACGATGTCTCCTCCGTTGTTTCCCTGAAGACTAACTCAGAGTCCATCGTTTCCCTGCTTTGTCTAAGTCCTTTTCATCTTCTTCGAATTGGATCCTGGAGAAAATGGGGCTCACAAATTTTGAGTATAAAATGAGTATTTATTTCCAGAAGTATGGTTACTCTATTAGTGGAGCAGCTGCCTGTTTCTTGATTTTGAGTTTAGTCCATAAACCCTTGCTGATTTCTTACCTCTAAACCTACACTTATCTTTCCCAATTCGTCAATGGCAGGTGTATTCCGTTCCCCTAAAAAAACCTGAATTCTACAACTTTACCATCAACAATTTACCCTCTTAGCTGTAATGAACATATCCACCCAAAATCCCTTTTTCCATTTCCGAATGATTTACATCTCTGAAATGCTCTAAGCAACTTTTGAAGTAAACATCTTGAGATTCCTTCGAAATGGTATGAGCTTCTCCCAAGTAGGTAATTCTTTCCCGTTCTACTTTTCCAGACCATGTTCTTAGCATGCATAAAAGTATGGGACTATTCAAATTATCACTATAAATGCTAGATAATGATGTGCCAAATTATTTGCATTCTCTCTATGAAATTACCGTGAAGTCAATGTTCTATCAGGCTTAACATGGCACTTTATTTTATCTTATTACTTTGTGACAAATGCTGAATTTAAAGTGTTTTCAACTACCATGGTTCATAAATGGAAGAAAATTGTTATGCTTTTATATATGGAATTATGCCAAGTCAGTTGTATGCAGAGATGGCTATATGTTAGCATTGTTAACAATGTGTTGTGATGAAAGGTGATTAGATGAACATGACCATCTCAAAGGTGCTAAGCTTCAACTTTTTATAAGTCTATAAAATTGCCAACATTCTTACTTGTCAAATTTTATGACGTGTTATAGTTGACTTATAGCTACCTCTTGCACAAAGTATGATCATTTTTGGTTTTAAAGTTGAAAGACATGGACAACTTGGAAATTATTTGGTATTCAGTTAGTTCTAAAATGAAGGCTATAGTTTCTGTTTGTTTTGTGATCTGTCTTTCTTAATTAATATAAGAAAACTTTTTAAAGATTTTAATAAAGAGAAAGAGTGACAACTTCATAAATCATAAGATTTGCTTAAAGATACTGACATAGATTAGTAGAGAAGCTTCTCTGTTTGGTTGATCAGCTATATTTTCTTTTAAATGTGACACAATAGCCTGGAAAAATGTTCCAATAACAATATAATAAGCTGCTCCCTGCAAAAGCTGAGATAGATAAAGCATGCATGGTGCTTAAACGTTCTTATTTGTATATGTAAGTCTGATGACTGATTTTGATATCTGAACATATGTGGTGCTTCTCATGTAACTTGTACAAGTGGAACAAAGTTCTCTGATTCTATTTATTAGAATCCTTTCCTTTTAAAGAAAACATCTGTTTCAACTTAGTTTATATTTCTGAGTTTATGGTTAGGATTTGGAAACTTTTCATGCGATTGGTTATGCTTAAGTACTATGGTAAGTCATGCTTGTTGATGCCAAGTGTTTTCACTTTGGCTCTAAACTTTATTGCTAGTTGGAAAGAGTTAGTGATATGAGTTGTAGAAAATGCACCAATAATGATATAACATTCCTATGGAAGCCCTATAACATTTGATTGTTTACTTTTTGGATTTTAGTTTATATTACTGGACCATGGTGTTAGCTTTGAATTTCCTAGAACCTTCTAGATTGTTCATATGTGGTTTCATATACCACTTCTTTATTACCTTCATTTTAGTCTATTTATGAAGTCTGTTGCTTTTCTTCTGGCACTAATACTAGTCATGTCATTTCACAAGAATGTCTGCTATATACATTAAAAACCTTTCAATGTGACAATTGTTATTGTGTTATTCTAGTATTCAGATTTGGAAAATGGTTGTAGTATATAAAAGTTGTGGTTTCTTCAGTTTTGTGTACTCCTATCTGTCAATTATATGTCTTAATGCAATACAAGATAGCTAATGCTCATGTTCATTGATTATTCAAATCCTAGCTGTACGTTGAACTTGGAGATAAGACAAATATGTGTTAATGTTAATAGGTAACAGGTATCTGGTATCAATCCTTTTGCTTTCATTTCTAGATGTTCTCTAGGTATTTAGCTACAGACATAAGTTTTCTGAAACAGAGGGTATTTCATTTCTAGAATTTATTGGTTTTAATTTAATTTCTAGTATTTAGCTCCAAACTCTTCCTGAAATATTGGTTTTAATTTATTGTAAGGGTGTATGGGCAAGTAGAGCACAATATCCAAAATAGATGCCATTTCACTATCTAGCAATAAGAATTTGTAGCTATCAATGCCCTCATCTTTGTGCTTCCAGCAGTTTCCAATAAAGAAGTAGTAGATTTAAAGTTTAAAGATAGATGTCTAGTTTAAAGCATTTGAAGTTGGATTATGAGCACAAAGAGATGAGACCATGGCCATCCAGCAGTGACTACAGAACACTTTATGTATTGTATTGTAAATGACAGTTTCACCTTTTTGTACCGTAAGATAGCAATGTCACCTATAAATGACAGAATACACTCTTGTACTATATTGTACATTATAGTTTCCCCTTTTTGTACTGTATGACAGCAATTTCACCTGTATAAGACAATCTTGTACTGTATTGTAAATTGTGGTTTCCACTTTTGTACTGTATGATAGTATTTTCACTACATGCTTGTACTGTATTGTAAATTGTAGTTTCCATTTTTTGTACTGTATAACAATATTTTCACCTATAAATGATAGAAGACACTCTTGTACTATATTGTAAATGGTTGTTTCCACTTTTTGTATTGTATAACAGTAATTCACCTGTATATGACAAAAGACACTCTTGTCCTATATTGTAAATAACAATTCCCACTTTTTGAACTGTATAACAGCATTTTCACCTATCTCAAACATAAGACATTATTGTTATGTGAAGGCTATTATATTAACTGTACCGGTAATGTCAGGTTGTTATATTAATCAAATGCCACTTTCTGTAACATATAACTAGCATTCCAGTAAACAAGTTTGTACATGAGTGGACATAAAAATGTAATTAACTACGTAATGTAGTATAGCCAAACTAGAATCGTACATAAAAATTCAAATTCAATGCAATGGTATCCCTAAATACATTAAGCTTCCAACTGAAAACAATTAGTTTTCATCATATATGGGAAGCATCGGTTGGTGTAGTTTGCGATTGATTAGTTGCACATGTAGGTTCGCTTCTTCTAACAGGTTGCTTTGCTCTCTTCAAATTACCAGCTCATGTACTCTGCTTGAATTCAAATAAAAAAGTAAGAGGTTTTAATTAATATGAGGTAGTGTTCATGGACTGTTAAAAATCAGATAACAACTACATTATGATACGTACCCCAGTAGCATTGCCTTGAGTGCCAGCATTACTGCAGGCGTCTCCTTGAGTGCCAACATTACCAACTTGTATACTCTGCATGAATTCAAATAAAAAAGTTAAGAGGTTTTAATCTAATATGAGGTAGTGTTCACGGACTGTTAAAAATCAAATAACAACCACATTATGATACATACCCCAGTAGTATCGCCTTGAGTGCCAACATTAGCGGAGGCGTCCCCTTGATTGCCAACATTACCAACTCGTGTACTCTGCATGAATTCAAATAAAAAAGTAAGAGGTTTT
>JASKGM010083774.1:0-14297 GCA_034509205.1 Ceratonia siliqua | reverse complement strand
ATTTATATTTTAGTTGTGTTTCTAATTTGGAGGGCTTTCAAATTGAGGCTTTGTTGCCGAGGTTTGGAGTTCAACATTGGTTTCGCACCATGTGGCAATAAAAAATGGACAACATTAAAAGTGGAGACCTAAATGCTATAAATTATGATGAGCTAAGGGGTATTCTCATAGCATATAGGAAAAACATTTACAAAGATACGAAAAGGAAGAGCATAAGACCATGAACACCACAGCCTTAAAGATTGTTGCTCGTCAAAGCAAAGAAATAAAAGGATGAAGAAGAAAAATAAGATGCATTAGAAGATTAAGCCTTTATTGTGAATAAAGTAGCTAATCTATGGCAACAACGTCAACAAAAGAAATCCTTCCATTGAAGACAAAAATGAGAACAGAACAAGAGCTAACAATGTAATCTGCTATGAGTGTGGAAAAACTAGTCACGTGAAAGTAGAATGCTTCACTCTTAAGAAGAACAATGGAAGAAAGCAATTGAAAAAGAAATGATAGCTACATGGAGTGATGAAGATGAGGATGAAGAAGATCAGAGTGATGAAGAGACTAACCAATGTCTCATGGCTCTTGGGGAAACCAATGAGGTAACAAACTTTCTTAATGAATCTCCTTCATATGAAGAACTAGAATAAATAATATATGAACTCATTAAATATCTTAAAAAGGTAATATCCACTTGCACCAAACTTGAAAAAGAAAAGAAAGATTTAGAAATAGAATTTCAAAATATAGTAAAAGAAAATAAGCTGCTATCTCAGAAAATTGCTTTTTCAAAAAGAGAAATTGATAGATATAAAAATGAAGATGTTAAGAGTCTTTTAGATGAAATTGATATTTTAAAAAGAAAAAATAATGCTCTAACCAAAGATTTGGAAAATTTTGTTCAAGGTAAAGAAAAACTGAATATTCTCTTGGGTAATCATAAAGGTTATATTGATAAAAGAGGGCTTAGCTATTTTCAAACTAATATTGTTAAACATGACGCACATAAAGGTTATTTTGATAAAAGTGGACTTAGCTATTTTCAAACTAATATTGTTAAACATGACGCACATGCTTAGAAAAAGATAAACAAGTTAAATATATCTATTGTAAAACGTAATTTTTGTTACAAATATGGTCATACTACCTTTTCTTGTTATTTAAAAAAGAACATGAGTTGTTCTTGGCTTATTTAGGTACCTAAGGGTACAAATCTAGCAAGCTCAAGTGAAACTAACACCAAAGTTCCCAAGAAATATTGGGTGCCTAAATCTGTCTGATCACATTGTGTAGGTGTGCTTAAAGTCCAAGGCCAAAGGTACTTAATGGTACTTGGATAGTGGGTGTTCTAGGCATATAACATGGGATTCTACCAAATTTATCAACTTACAAGAAATGGATGGAGGGTTTGTGACATTTGGTGACAATGATAAAGGTAAAATTGTTGGTGGAGGTAAAATTAAGTTACATAAGTCTTGTTACATAAATAATATTGCATTAGTTGAAGGTTTAAAGCACACCTTATTAGCATAAGCTAGCTGTGTGAAAATGGGTACAAAGTGGTATTTGAACCAAAGCATTGTATTATACATGATATCACAAGTAACAATGTCATTCTTGTTGGTCATAGACATGATATCATAAGTAACAATGTCATTCTTGTTGGTTATAGACGTGAGAATGTGTATGTTCTTGATCTTGAGGACTTATCCTTTCAAGAGATAAAATGTTCGTCATCTATGTATGATAATTCATGGCTTTTGGCATAAACGTTTTGGACATGCAAGTATGCATCTTGTTTTAAAACTTTCAAAGCTACACTTAATTGTGGGGTTGCCTAAACAGAATTTTGAAAATGACCACATTTGTGATGCATGTCAAATGGGAAAACAAAAAAGAAATACCTTTAAACCCAAAAATTTTGTTTCTATTTCAAAGCCACTTGAATTATTACACATGGATTTCTTTAGTCCTACACAAACTCATAGTTTTGGTGGCAAGAAATATGAACTTCTTATCATCAATGATTATTCAAAGTTCACTTGGGTTTTATTCTTAGGATGATGAATATATTCTTTCTAAGAAAATTCAAAAAGAGCATGGGTCATATATTTCTAAAATTCAAAGTGACTATGGAAGGGAATTTCAAAACAAAGAGTTTGAAAACTTTTATAGCAACAATGGAATTTCTCACAATTTTTCATGTCCTAGAACTCCACAACAAAATGATGTATAGAAATAAAAATAAATAGGACTTTACTTGATATAGCTAGAACCATGCTTTGTGAGAATTCTCTTACAAAATATTTTGGGGCTGAAGCAATAAATACTGCATGCTACATTTTGATCCATTGTCTTATTAGGCCAATTATTAGAAAAACCCCTTATGAACAAACTTTGGAAAGGAAGAAAACCTAATGTTGGGTACTTTTATGCCTTTGATTGCAAATGCTACATTCATAACAATGGAAAAGATAATGTAGGAAAATGTGATGCTAGGGCTGATGAGAGCATCTTCCTTGGATATTCTACTCGTAGTATGTATATAGAGTTTACAATAAAAGAACTCTAGTAACAAAAGAGTCCATGTATTTGATGTCTAATGAATCTAATCCCTCTTTGAGAAAAAATGTAGCCATTGATAGTGATGAAGAACTGCTAGATAGTGGTACAAGCAGTAATAAAATTGATTCTAGATAAATATGCAACAATGGAGAAGGTGCTGAAAATCAAGAAGAAATGGAAGAAAATGGTTCCCAACATGGAGAGGTAGAAGAACCAAGAGTTACAAATATGAAAACTCCTAGAGAAGGAAGCATGACTCTAATTACCATATGGAGTTCATTCTTGGAAATCCAATGGAATGCCTATGAACTAGATCATCCTATTGGCTTAACAATAGTCTTTCATTCATCTCAAAAATAAAGCCTAAAGGAATAGAAGATGCTCTCAAATATAAAGGATGGATCCTTCCCATACAAAATAATTAAATCAATTTCAAAAAAAATGAGGTTTGACATCTTGTTCCTAAACCAAACGATTATACTATAATTGGGACAAAATGGGTGTTTCGTAATAAACTTGAGGAAAATTAGAATATCATTAGAAATAAAGTTAAGCTTGTAGCATAAGGTTTCACTCAAAGGGAAAGAATAGATTTTGATGAAACATATGCATCCATAGCTAGATTAGAGTCAATCCATATGTTGCTTGCATATGCATCATATAAGGGCTTTAAATTGTATCAAATGGATGTTAAGAGTACATTCTTGAATGGTTACATCAATGAAGAAGTTGATGTTCAACCACCCCCCAGATTTGAGGATGAAACATTTCCTAATCATGTTTTTAAATTATCAAAAACACTATACGGATTAAAGTAAACTCCTAGAGCTTCGTATGAATGGTTAAGTAATTTCTTGCAGTCAAATGGATTTATTAGAGGCAAAATAGATCTAACATTATTCATAAAAGCATCATGAGCATGATTGTCTACTTGTCCAAATTTATGTTGATGATATTATTTTTGGAAGCACTAATGATCATTTATGTGAATAACTTTATAAGCTCATGAAGGGTGAGTTTGAATAAGTTTGATGGGAGAATTAAACTTCTTCCTTGAGCTCCATGTGAGGCAAACAAATAATAGAACCTTCATAAGTCAAGAGAAATACACAAAGGAACTCATTAAGAGGTTTGGAATCGATAAAGCAATACCTATGGCCACACCAATGAGTCCTTCAACCAACCTAGAATAAGATGATAATGGTAAGAATGGTAAAGATGTTGATGAGAAGAGGTATAGAGGTCTGATAGGTTCATTATTGTATTTAATTGCTAGTAGGCCAGATAATGTGTACAGTTTATGTAAATATGTAAGATTTCAGGCTAAACCTAATCTCATTTAATGGCTGTAAAAATAATTTTAAAGTGTAATCCAATGCTTTGGTTTATGGTATCTAAGGAATAACCTTTTTGATCTAGTAGGATATTTATATGTTGACTTTGCAGGGGACAAATTTGATGGAACGAGCATAAGTGACCTGTGTCTATTTCTTGGGAACTCAATGATTTATTGGCACAGCAAAAAGCAAACAGTGGTGGCACTCTCTATATTTGAGGCAGATTATATGGCTGTTGGAAGATTCTTTGCACAACTCATATGGATGAAACAACAGCTTGAAGACTACTCACTCATATACAAGGAGATCCCAATTTACTGTCACAATACAAGTGCCATTCACTTGACCAAGGAACATCACTCTCAGACCAAGCACATTGAAATCAAACACCATTTCATATGAGATCACATAACAAGAGGTGATATTCAAGCAAAGTTTGTGAGCACAGATGAATAACTTGCAAATATATTCACATAACCTCTCCTAGAAGCAAGATTCAACATCTTGAGAAAAGAAATTGGTATGAGAAATGACTTGAATTAAACTTGATATGAATGCTAAACTCTTTGTATTTAAGGTTATTGTTTTATTTAAATGGTTTGTTTAAAGTATTATTTAGAAAGCGTTACATAAATAGATACAAGACAGTAAAAATTATCAAATTGGAAAGTTTCATTAAGTTATGGTGAGTTTTGAAAAAATACAGCTAATGGAAAATTTTCAATTAACAAAAGGAATCCTCAGTTGCTGATTATGCCCAAAATACAATGTAGCTATTGCAGTATAGATTGGGGTGTCAATCCACAAGCTGTAGATTGCCTCTCTGATATTGGCGTATCATTACTAGCATTGGTGGGATTCATCTTACATAAGGAATCAACCAAGGATTAGAAAAAGTTCAAACACATATACATAGTAGCACCCAAAGAACTAAAACGCCAAATATTGTATGCTACTCACATAATAAAACTCAATTCGATATCAATATAAGAGGGATAGTTTTCCTAACTGACTATAGGGATATTTATAGGCAAACTTAACAAGAAATCTATTTTATCACACCAAGACTCAACCGGCTCTTAGATTTGGCCACTTAAAAGTTCAGAACATGTCTTGTTTGCTTCAAAGGGAAGAGGCTAAAAATAGATCATAACATCAAGTCAAAATGTAGAAACAATTTAGCATAAACAAAAAAAAAAATTGAGGGAAACTTGAAACTCAAAATCATCAACTTCAAATGGAAAAAGGAAAAAATGAAAAAATTGCAATGGAAAAAGAATCATGGAGCTTGTTAAAAAATGCCAAGCAAGATTACTTTCCTCACTCAAGTGTAGGAGCCAATTTATCAAAACATGCTACACCATTTATTGCCTTTATATAGTTATATTGTTATGTCAATCATTGTAATTGAATCTCAATATCTAAGCAGTTAGAATACATGGGAGAATTGTAAAGCAAATAATTCATGAGTTCAGAAAAGGTGAATAGGTGGTAAATGCATTTTGGAAAAATAATGTTCTAGCTCAAAAGTAACTTAGATAGGGTACATTGTATGGCAAGATTGATAAATTCAACTTTTACCAATTTAGCTCTCAATTTTTGAAGCCTATGTAAGTATAAAAATGATCAATCATATATAATATCTTAAATAAGTGAGGGGAAGAGATGAACAACGCACCAAAACGATGGTTGTGAGTGGTGGTGGCCAGTGACAGAACCAAGAACGTAGAAGGTGCAGTCGAACACTCAAGAACAATTTCAGAGCATCTTTGCTTCGTGAAGCAAGTGAGGTTTTGACTGTTAACCTAAGCCCCCTTCCCAAAACAACGTCATCTGCCTTTTTATTAAAGAAAAATCATATGAAATGATTATGTTTCACTCATTTTCGCCCAAAAAAAAAAGCTCAAAAAATGGTGAACTTGTTGGCTCGACTAATTTTACAGGTGGAACCCGATTTACTGTGTTTGGGATCGGTTCTTGAATTTTCTGTTATTTGGGGTGGCCCAGACTAGCCAAAGGGCCGATTCTTGGTTCTCTAGCCCAGGCTGGTTTTAATAACCATGGTTTCTAATATCTCATTCTATCAAGTTACAGCTAATTTCTTAAAGAAAAAAACTTGTATGCAGTTTCTTAAATATTTGCTATCAAGTTCTTTAATTAAAACCACAATATGTGGACAATTTTCTCCAACTCAACACCACTTTCATGACTCAAAAAAAAAAAAAAAAAACAAAAACAAAAACTTCTCAATATGTCATAATTTAATTGAAGAACTCGATATCAATTACCTAATAAACTGTATCTAAGTTTTGTCCGTTGTCAAGGTAACTCTATGGTGCACATTTTCCTAGCCTGGGCACATCCCTTTGATAGCTCTTCTTTCTTTAGCCTCCTTTACTATGGCAACCCCTCCGTATTGGTTATGGATGAAGCCGATCCTTAATATTCTTATGAGATGTAAGCTAACCCTAAACCTAAAATAGCGAAGGAAGCTCCAAAACTTCATCTATCTCAAAAGACTTGAATTGGAAATTTGTAGGAATACCTTATTGAAAGTAAAACAGCATTTTCATCTCAGGCTTGCAGAGAACCTTTCTCAGATTTCCCTTTTTGGATAAGGCATTTTATAATTGTTTCTATTTTTTTTCTTGAGTAAATTACTCCACTCCTTGAAAGGTACTTTACTTACACAACTATTTTCTCCATTATGAAAATATATACTAACCTCATTTGAAAGTTAAAAAATATTACAACTTAATCTCATTTTGAATTTAACTTTATTTAAATAATTTATATGTCTAAAATATCATTTGAAAACCTTTATATTTGTTTGTTATTGATTATTAAAAAAATTTAAAAATTATTCAATATATTTTTGTTTCTTATTATACATAAATATTACTAAAGGGAATGAAAAAATAAATTATTTGAGTTTCACAAGTTTCTTTTTTTTTACTAATAGTATTTTAGACATATAAATTATTTAACTAAGACTAAATTTAAAATTAAGTTAACTTATAATTTTTTTTTTAACTTTCAAGAGAGATCTGTGTATATTTTCATAATAGAAAGAATGACCTTATAATTAAAGCATATATCAAGAGAATAGGTAATAATTTACTCTTTTTTCTTTTAATTATCTTGTTAGTTGTCTTTCTATTTACCTAATTGCCTTTAAACCTATATTTGTTTCTTTCTTCAATTATGCATTTAGTTCTTATTTATTTATTTATTTTTAAATTAATTAAAATATTATTTTATTTATATATTATATTTTAATTCTCTTCAGTTCATCCTAATTTATCTTTTATTTTTATTTTTTCTTTAATAAATATTTTAGTTGAATTGATTAAAGAGGAAAATATGTTTTTGAATTAGAATATATAAATTTCTTTAAAAAATTTATAACTTGATTAGAGGTTATAAGTTTCATAACCTTTCAATTTATATTTTTTAATGAAATATATCTAAATTGTTTTACTAAATTTATAATTTCATTGAAAGAAAAGTATTTTAGAAGGTCAATTCTCATCTAGATTTTGATAGTCTTTGTAAAATATCATTAAAATCTCTTAAAAAATTCTATCATGAAACTAATATTTATCAACAAAACAGTTAAAATATTTGTTTTTCACAAGATTAGCTTAAAAGGTTAATTTTTTTATTAAAATTATCATTTTATTCGATATTAAAAGTATTTGTTATGAAATCAAACTCTCTTATAAGTTTAAATTTTGAATCATATTTAAATTAATAAAAAATTTAATTTTTTTTTAATATTATTCTAGTTAGGAACCCTTTCTGACTTTGTAATACATTCTCTTTTGGCTGCCACAAGCCATGCCATCCATTTGACAAATTGTGATTATTTTTTTATGGTTCCCGAATTTATATCATATATATGTACTAAGTCAAGCATATTGATAAACACTGCAATGCTAATGTTATACAAATATTATTCTTACAAATCTAAAAAAATAATGTAAGTTAAATAAAATAACTCAGAAGTATTAATTAAAAGAGATTTATAAAACTTATTAGAGTACTATTTATATAAATTACTATTTATATAATTTTTTTAAAAAAAGTTGACTTTTTTTTTTTGCCAAAGAATTCATTAATTAATGAAAGAGGAGAAAATTTTTTTGTACATGAATCAAAGAAGGGTATGATATGATAATCCAAAGGGCAGATTTCACATCAGAAGTTGTGAACGCCTAAAAATTAAGAAGAATCATCCGTTAGAATAAAGAGCCAAAACTATTCTCTTTATGTTATGTACAACTTTGAATACTTTTTAATGAAGGAGTCAATAAAAGTTAAAAATCAACTTTATCATTTTTTTACTCTATGAAATCTCTGAACAATAAAAGTTGCCATCTCAATCAAATCATCTTCATCACCATCACTGTCGTTATACCCTAATTAACACTGTAGGAGAAAAAACACTAAACTGAATAGAGAGTACAATAAATAGATAATACAACACCCTAGTAATTTGTATTTTCTCTATCCTCTTTGAGAATAAACTTGTACTAAAAAAAAAAAGTACTAAAAGAGGAAAAAAAAAGGAGGAGATAATTAAAAGCTAAGACTTGATCAAAAGGCTTTTCAATAAATTAGTATATTAAACATAAAATATGTAAATGGTTAATTTTACTAAATTCTTCATTGAAAAAGGAATTTTGAGTGAAATATTAATATCTTCAATAGAATGATTACTTAAAAGTTAAAATATTATTTTTTTAATTTAGCACATTATTTTAAATTCATACCTCAATAAGCCATAATAGTTATTGTCTCTTGGCTTGGTTTGTTCATTCATAATAGTTACAAAAGGGAATGAAGTTAGGAGAAATTCTTATCAGTCCAATAAATATAAAATATTTTTTTATTTTAAATAATGAGGCAAAATCATTAATGCAGTACAAAGCCAAGTGAGATTCTTTCAATCTCATTTAAATTCCTATATTTATTAAACATTGTATAAATAACATAGTATAATTGACATAGACATAAGCAAGTAATCAAAGAATTAACAAATGTTAATTACTCCAAATCTGAAATCCATTAGAAAACAGAGAGAAAACTCTCTAAAGAAAAATTACAATTTTATTAGTTATCAAAAAAGTCCGCCTTTATAAGCATAGTATCCTAATTTAAATGAAAAATGACTCTCTAACTCTAATTTAAATAACTAAGGACTCCTAGCCCTTAAATAAAATAAAATAAGATATTATCTAATAAGAGCAATTAGATAAATCAATAAATACTAAACTTAAAATAAAAGATAAATATAAATAAAATAAAATAGAAACAAAACTGTTGCAGTGGACCCCTCTTTTAAAGACGTCTAACCTCCTTATATGGCTTATTGTCCTATATCAATCTCCTTCACTTGAAAAGAACTCGATCTCGAGTTAATGTGAGACAAATGGATCCCTCCTAGATCCTACCATATAGCGGCTCCACTCTTGAACCTAAAGACACACATATTCCTATCCTTATTCGGTGTTACCAAAACAAAAGCTGCTTAAGGAATGATACTCTCACAGATAAACCCATTCCTCAACAACTCCTCCACTTTCTCTCTCAGAATCTCACCCTCTTTAAAGCTCATACGATAGTGTGAAAGGTTGGGCAAGCTTGCCTCGGGTATCAAGTCTATCTTGTAATGTTCCTTTCCTTAAGAAATTTTACTTTCAAATTATTGAGTGAGAATAAGCATTTTTAAACAATTACGTAAGTAGTCAATATTTTGCTTTACACAATTTTTACTTAAGGGTTGATTAAGGAAAGGTGAAAACCTTTATTGAAGTGAAATTGTGGAGGGAAATATAAGATATTTTACCAAAAGAACTAAATATATATATAGTGGGGGAAAAAAAAACAAGTACACTCTAGAAATCCCCAGATTTTCTAAGTTATTTACCTGGCCTTGCCTAAGGAGCTCCACATTGTGAATGCTTGCTGTGTGGAGAAAGGAATTTGTCTCTTTCTTCAGCTAAATTTTACCCATTTATGGAGGTCCCAGTCTCTCATTTCTTCTGCTGTTTTTTTGCTGCTATGCTGTTTGGTTTTCTGCTCTGTTTTCACTGGACTGTAGCTCGGCTATTCCTTGCACTTGTTTTTTTCTGCTCTATTTTTCATTTGTTGTTCCGTTATTTTGTGAGTATGGGTACTTGATTTCTAGTTTCAGTTTGGCTGGGTTATTTCTTTGAGTTTTGTATTGTTACAGTTGCACTCTTCTTTCAAACAACTGTGATTCCCTCTTCTTTTCCTCTGTTTTACGGGTAGCTTCATAAATTTCATGGAAGTAAGCTTAATCTCTAGATTTTCAGCATATTATACATAAATAAGGCAAGGTTTTTTTTTTTTTAATCTTCTTCTTCTCTTCTCTATTCGAATGTTTTCACTCTCTTTCATGTTGTTTTTCTCTTTATGACAGCAACTTTGGGTGGTATTGGTGGTTGAAATTTTTAGACTTTATCTGGAAGCTTTGGAGCCACCATTAGCTTATTTTATTTTATCTTAATCAAAGTTTTGGATAGTCAGAAAAATTGTAGAGAAAGGAGATCTTTTAAGCTTTAGTTAGTAAATAAATGATTAAGAGTTTTAAATCCTTGAATTTCATGATTTTTGCAACAAAGGTTAGAGGGGGGAGAAACACTTCCAGAATTTCAATTAAGGAATTGGCTTCAAGAGGGATCCCTAAAGTGGAAGATAACTTATGCTAGTAAGAGTAAGGTGTCTAGGCTTTTAAATGTTCATTATTAGAACACATAAGAAATTTGAAAATTTGTGTTTAAAGGTTTGAGTTGAAAATGCCCTTTTATTTAATTCTGCATCTTGTAACATAACAATTTCTGATTTCATCAATTACATGAAGTGACTGGGCATTATTTAAATTTTTATCTTACCTTTGTATTAAAATATATGCACACTAAGAAGTACCTGGATTTTGTAACTATATGTTGGTTATAAGTTATCTTCTTTATTTATTTTAGTTTCCAGCATTTCCTCTTTATCTAAAACAGTATTGTAAATACTATGAGCTATGGAATTCTAAATTGATTTTAGTAGATTCTTAGCTACTTCCATAGAGAAACCCTAGGTGCATCTAACTTATCTGGATGTCCATGGACCATGTTATGGAATGTTACCATCCGTAAGCTTGGCTTCAAATATGAAATATCTGTTATCTGATATCTATACCTGACAGGAAGCTCTACTCCAAATGAAATATCTATTATTTGTATTTGTTTCTGTTAGAGTTTCTCTGGTGAAAAAGCAGTGGATCCATCCTATTAACTGATTCTTATCTTTATGAATATAGTCTTATGCTATTAAAGAGTGATTTATTCTATATACTATAACTTGTTCTTTGGCCTAACAGTGACGTGGCTTTTGAATAAGTTTGAGATTCTATCCATTCAGAATAATATATGTACATTCTCAAGGCTGTATATATATATTTCTAATTTTTTTGCTAATAAATTAGTATTTTGTGGGGTTGTTTCTACTCACTGGGTCTGTAGACTCATTCCCTCACTTTTACATTGTTCAAATAGTGTTGTGGTGCCCTCACATTCGGCATCTTAGGAACCTGCCACTAAAGACTGATGGGTTATTTCTTGATTGGGCAATGGAGCAACCTATGGATATATTGTGGACATTTAATAGGATTTGGATATACAGAGTAACATATAAATGAACCTTTAGTGTGTAGTTATGTTTGTATGTGAACAGAGTAAAAATTAGATCATTATGCTGTGAGACTATTCTGTAAATGGCAACTGAGGCCTTTATGTGTTAAAGTGGGCTTGTCCACTTCTGTTTGTGTTGTTGTACCCTTGGAAAGACCCAGTTTTCAGGGGAAACTTTGCCAAAATTTCTGTATGAAAAATTTTTGAACTTTGGTTATTAAATGGTAATCTTTTGATTTCAAAGTGTTTGTTAGGCTTGTGGGAACTACCTTACAGTAGTTCTTACGCCGGTCACGTGCCTGGAGTGGGATCGTGACATATCTAGTGCTGAATATTTCTTATAGGTAGTAGGTGGTTAGGTAAGTCCTCAGACACTAACTCCTGAAACTTCTACAGTAACTGTTGCGCTTTGTCAGGTATCTTCTTCTCTGTACTCTTCTGAATACTCTCAACTGGTGCCTTCATTATCACCACCTAAACTTCCCTAGTCTCCTTTGACTCATGTTCAAACTTCGCTATTGTTTGAAATGCTTGACTCTCCAATCTAGGAGCTTCGGTTCTAGAACCATCATTCTTTGTTGGAACCAAAGCAATCTTGTGACTTCTCCAAGTGAGCAAATACACATTCTTCCAATCTCTATATGTGGCATCCACATAATATTGCCATGGCTTCCCCAACAGAACATGACTGACATCTATATCTAGGACATCATACATGACTTCCTCCTTGTTATGTTTCCCAATTGAAATGGATACCTTACAGACTTTAATTACTCTCATTGTCGGTCCTTTCTTCACCCACCCAACTGTATAAGGTGTAGGATGAGGCTCTATAGGTAAATTCATATGCTTTGCAAACTTCTTGGCTGCAAAATTTTCATAGCTCTAATTATCTATAATCAAATCATAAATCTTACCTTCAACAACGCACAAGGATCTAAAGATGTTACGCCTATGGAGCTCTTGATCCAATTAAGCTTCTTCCTCGAATTCAAAGTCAAAATTTACAATTCTTCTTTGGTTCCTACCATGAAAACCTTATCTCCCATATTGTTCTAATTCTTGAAAACCTCTCCCTTGGGCATTTTGCTCCAGAACATGGCCATTTCTGGGCTGGTCGTCCCGTTATGTACTTGTCTTTAGGGCGTTCGGGTTGTGGGTAAGTCCCACAGCTCCTATGCCCTAGTCAACCCCTCTTCCATCAAGTTTAAGACTCAATTCGCCTAGCAATTTACAAATTTCAGTCAATTGCTGTCCATGTGAGTCAAGTATAGCCGAGATGGCATCCATCATGTGATCAACGTGTAAAAGAGTCTTTCACCTTTTCCTTCGTGATTGGCCATCAAACCCCGGCAAATCCGTGCTCTGACACCAATTGGCGCAGACAACAGTAAGTAATTAAGGAATTAACAAACGTTAATCACCCCAAATCTGGAATTCACCATAAAACAGAGAGAAAACTCTCTAAAGAAAAACAGCAACTTTATTAATTACCAAAAGAGTCTTATCTAAAATCCTTAACAGTAGCTTTTATAGGCATTTAAATGAAAAATGACTCTTTAATCCTAGTTTAAATGACTAAGGACTCCTAACCTTAAATTAAATTAAATAATATATTATCTAGCAAGAGCAATTAGATAAATAAATAAATACTAAACTAAAAATAAAAGATAAATAAAAATAAAATAAAAGAGAAACAAAACTGCTATAGTGACCCCTCTCTTAAGCATGCCTAACTCCCTTTTATGGCTAAGTGTCCTACATCAATAATATGTGTGTAAAAATTTATCCAAGGTATGAAAAATTTGACTTTTCAAAAAGTTGAGCTTTCCAACATAGATCTCTAGAATAAAACTCAATCCAAGAATTAAAAAAATTGAATTTGGACCTGTCAATCTTTCTTTAGCAGTCAAACTTTATTCAGTAGAATAAATCCAAGTGCAGAATACGAAAAAAAGTGCGAAGGGGGAAGCTTTGGAGAATTGGTCACTTGGTCAAATGGATGTTATGATCGTAGCCATCACAATCTGTAGCGGACTATGGCGACCGAGACAACTTCACGGTGTCAATAGCTGTATATAAATTGGTTACCAGTACTGTTAGGTTTCTGCATCATCTCTTTTGGTTATCTTGTCTTCTCCACTCTTTAAAAGACTTTGTATTTGATATTGAACTCTCTAGAATCATAAATGGCTGGTGGTCAAGCATGTTTGAGTGGTGTTGCTTTGTTGTTGCTGTTGCTGTTGGGAATTACAATATGCGAAGCTCACCTATCTCCTACTTTTTACGACACTAGCTGCCCAAATGCACTTACCACCATCAGAACTGTGATAAGGAGATCAGTCTCTAAGGAACGTCGCATGGCTGCATCTCTCATTCGCCTTCACTTCCATGATTGCTTTGTCCAGGTACGTTCTGTAAATGACTCGTTTTAAACTAAACTCAAACTCACTCATTTATTATATAAATTGTCCGAATAATTCACTAAAAACTCAACTCTTCTACGTGCTTATGTGATTGTATATTAACCAAGAGTTTGTTTAAGATATTTAAGTAGATGTGTTGATTTGCAGGGTTGTGATGCATCAATATTGCTTGATGACAGTCCCTCTTTGGAAAGCGAAAAGACTGCACTTCCTAATGACAAGTCAGTGAGGGGTTATAACGTTATTGATGAAGCCAAGATTGAAGTAGA
>JASKGM010083763.1:0-10576 GCA_034509205.1 Ceratonia siliqua | reverse complement strand
AAAAAATTATAAAAAACAAAAAAAATCTAAATAATGCATTCTTAATTTAACAAACACTTTTTTAATGCCTATGTCATGAACCTTTTATGCAACAAAGAAAAATTACATATATCAATAATAATAATATAATCACCAATTTTATTTATGAAGAAAATCCAGAATTAATGCAGTTATTGTGTTTTAGGAATAGGTATATATTCCTATAACATTAGTGCATTAATTAATTATTATACTTAGCAACAGAAAATTAAAAAAGATAAAGGAGTGGGTTTTGTTGATACTAAGGTCCAACATTTGTTTATCTGAAACTCTAAGAAGAAATTTGAAGACGTCTCTCCCTAACAAAAACTAGCCACAAACTCACAGAAAACATAAGTGCAACTGAAGCCAAGGTCAAGCCAACGAAGAGGTAATTACTGTAGCGCCTGAACTTTGGGCAATGCTCCTTACTTATTTGACGAAAGGTTTCTACCACAAAGGTGCAATCTGCCAAGTCAACCAACACTGGACCATATCGATTCATTGTGTCGCTCATTTTTGTAAACGCTGTTATCTGGTCGTAGTAAATAGGAGTCAATCTTCCTGTTGAACTGCACACACCAGAGGAGGATGTGTTGCACACAAAAGGCTGGTATGCCTGCCCATCAACATTCAAAATAATTAGGCTTTGGTCCAACCAGACCCAGTTCAGTTCACGAACATGTCTAGACACAATAAAATATGTATTATTTATATGTTGTGTGTTTTTTGATACTTATCTCGTATATGTATCGAACACAATACAATTTTATTTTTAAGCAATATCACAAACAAGCAAGAGTTTATAAAATAGGTTATTAGACCAAAATGAAGTGTTGCTTAGAAGTTTACTTTGTAAGTTGAAAAAAATAGTTCAAATGCAAGCAGTTAGCTAGCAGAAACATGGGCAGAAAATGAGTAGGAATGGGGTTTAATATTGAAGCAGAGTTACCTGAGGTGCACTGTTTAAGCTGACTTCGTGAGGATCGCATTTGCGTTCAGTCATGTTAGGATAATATGGATTGCAGACGAGGGGCAAATATGGACCAGAGTTATTGTAGGATAGTTCTTGTACAGGAGGAAGTGAATCAGAGTTGGCCACATCAGTGATGAAAGCATTGGCCAAATTGGCCATTTGGAAGGAGGCGTTTTTGGTGAAGTCCAAGGTTCGTTGGGCTGTTTCTTTATCCATGCAAGGAAGAATTTTGCTTAGAACTGTAAGATTTTGAGGGTGTTGAAGCCAATCCTCCATTGCAACGCATGTGTCTCCTACCCCACTACAAATGCATAATGAATCATTCGTTGACCCTTATTTGGTAGAAATTATACAACTTATATTTCTGTCATAGCAATATATAGTCAAAGGGATTTTAGAATAGAAGGTACAAGAAAACATATTTGAATAATTGAACTTACTTTCGAAGAACTAAAGTTATACCGCACAGTATAAAAAGTCCTGTGACAAGGATCCACCCCAGGAAGAGCAAACTGCAGTGGTTTTAATTTGGATTAGAAAAAAAATATGGAATGAATTGAAGAACAGAAAAAAGAGAGTCACTTACAAATAGACAATAATTTGCCAGCCACAAATTGAGATTACTGCAAAAAATAAAACATACAGTATTATGAAGCAAAGGCATTGTTTGTTCTGAAGAAGGGCTTGTTATACTTACTGAAGCCAAGGAATGCCAAGGAGATCACGATAGCAGTAAGTGTGACAAGAGATTTGCCTCTGCAGGTGATAACCATTATTCAGGAGAGACTTCAATTAATATATCCAACATAAGAGGCTTCAAACAGTAGAAACGAAAAGGAATGAAAATAAATGAGTATTCACTTACATGCTATCCATATATTTATATACTGTTTTAGTGACTTTCTCTGCTTGGTCCTTGGGATTATCTGCAATTTTGTGGCTCAAGTCTTCAAAATTTTTTATGTTTTGCTTAAAATCATCTGGAAGAGTAAATTTTCCTACTGCCAACTTCGTTGCCGCATTAAGATTACGCAACACATCATTAAGAAGATCAACTACTGCAATTGCTTTTCTAACAATGAAACCCATTACTTCTTTTGTAGCATTTCGGAAGTTCCCTTCTCCAGTGTAAACTAAAACACTCCCAGCTCTGCAATGTGCAAGTAAACTTTAGTATCCATCCAAACATACTACCCACAGAATTGGGAGAGGAGACCTACATTGCCGTGTTCAAGAAGATTACGAGAAATATGAGGGATAGTGCATAAGTAATTCGAGAATAACTGATTCTTCGCTTGTTTCTGCAGCAGCAACAGCAGAGAATGATGATGATGAAGAATAGGGCCACAACGACACACCAGATGGCACCAATAGCCCACAAAGGAGCACCAGAAAACAAGAGAGACTGTTGTAGGGAGTGAAAGAAAATATATATAAGTTTATCAGGAAGGCAACTAAATATAATGGTTAAATGCATGCCATTGGAACTTCCATTGGAGTGAAATTTGAAGGATAGGAAATCATTCATATTTCATTGTTCTCTGGTTAAGACTTTGGAGTATTTTAGCAAAAGTAACCTTTGGAAAAAGAGCTAAAACCCAGGGTTTAGTTTGCAAAATGCAGAAAATTATATGTACAAGGCCTGTCAAAAACACGATCATCATGTTATATGTTGGAAAATTAGATAGCTTGTAATTGGAGATATAAGAAGCTCACACCAGATAATAATGTTCATTGGTAACATCCCATCCACCCTCATAGTATTTGAAATCATCCCTTGGGTCAATCCTACGTGTTCTTTCTGCAGCTAATTTCAAGGTTGAGTTATTTGCAGGTGAAGCATTTGCATCATCCGCTGCAATTCTCCATGAGAGAGTAGCCTCCCCCTTTGTAAGTCCTACATTAGACTAAACGTTGTCGAAACTCGAAACCCAACTCAAAATTAAATAACAAGAAAGTAATGAAAAGAAAAAGAATTAAGCTTTTCGAATTTAAATGGGTATATAATCAAAACCCATTTTAGGGGATGGAAAGAAGATTACAAAAATAAAAAGTAAAGTAACCTCGTATATCTTTAAATAAATTGGGCTCTTCTTCGAATAAATCATCATTTGCATGGCAGGGTGACAACAAGGTCGCCGAGAAGACAACGAAAATTGAGAGGACAAAAAATGGTTGAAGTTTGAGATTGAGACGCATCATTGAGTTTCAAATTATGAGCAAATGTGATTGTGATAGCTCCCAAGTCGCAATATATTGCAGCTAGCCGCCGTTGCGATTGGGAACTGAAACTAATGAAGATTAGTTGCTGATATTATGGCAACATTTCAGGCGGGTCTGCATGCTCTGAAATGTCGAGTTGTTTTCCAACTGGGAAGAAGGAGATAATGAGTAAAACAAACTTCAATGAGAAAAAGAAGAGAAAGGACCAGAACGACACAAGAGAGACCTTTTTATGAACTACTATATTTGGATTGTGCCAAAATTCAAATTTCTGTTAGGCTCCTATAAGTTTAGTAAATGGCTTGCTGGTCAACTAAGGGACGCGGTGTTTTATTTTAGATATATATGGAGCAATTATTATTAATGACACGAGGTTGAAGAAATTATTAGGTAGTCTTAGTTTAAAAATTTTCTAATATGATACACTTTTTTATATGTTTATATAATTATTTATAATTAAATTAATTTACTTATTTTTTATATATTAAATTTATATAAAAGTTTCTCTGGTTGAAATATTATGATTCTTTCTGACATAAGTCAATAGCTAATGATAACAAGTTAATTAAAATTACATAGAAAAAAGCCAAATTATTTGTACAAAATGGTTGAAACATTATGATTCTTTCTTACTTAATTTCATGTGGAATGTCTTCGGTTCATGTCATTAGGCTTAGGGATCTATAAACTATGGTCGAAATTAACTAGCTATAAAGAGACCTTTATATTCCTTCTCCCTGCACCCTCACAAACCGAACCCAAGATCTCTAACAAAATTATCTCAAAAATAAAGTAATTGACATTTGGGAGAAAATTGACAGTACTACAATTGTAGTCTCTGATGTGGTTATATGTCATAAAATAAGAGTAGGGTTTACTCATTTAAAGTAGGGTCCATTCACTTAAAGTGAACTTTACTTTCATTTTATTAAACACCGTATAGCATTGTTTATTTTTGTCCAGGATGCCAATTCTATCCTCTATAATAATTATGTCTGATAAACGTAATGAATAGTGAGTCATTCATATAAGATTTTTTTGGATAGGTACATGCAATCAATTTTAATTTTCAAAATAGAAAAACTTTTTATAAAAAAGCCTTCCTTCAGATAAACAAACTTTTTTTAATGAGTTTGTTTTTACGTTATTTCGTCCTGTATTATATAATTCCTTTGTTTGTGGGATTATTTTCTCACGAGAGATAATTAAATTATAGAATGGAGTGCTTGTTCATTCTAACTCTTCAGTTTTTCTCACCCAAAAAGACGTTTATATTGGTTGGCAATTGCACCATATATAATGATCTTCACAAGCACTTAACCTGACACCCATAGGACGGATCATTAAGTTTAGCTATTAATTAATAAATAGTTCCATTCTCCCATTGTTAATTGTAGTTCTCTTTTTTTATTATAATTTTTCTGGATGAAAGTAATTTTAGAAGAGAATTAAACTAGTTAACATGCCAGCATTATTTTGGAGTTTTCAAGCTACGGAATATCAATTCAACAATACATGCAATAGAGATACATTACACAAGAAGCAACAACGACAGATTCGGATATATAAAAGAGCCTCTCTTAACTTGAGGGCGTTTGATACATTCCAAAACATTCGGAAAAGAAGAGTTAGAAAAAAAAAATTTTGTTTGGTAGAAGATTTGAAAAAATCATTTTCAAGAATGTACTTTCTTTTGCAAAATAAACATTCATTCCAAAACATATGAAAAGATTGTAGGAGGAAATGGAAAATTTGAAGATTGATTATTACCCAAATACTTCTTTGATAAATATAATTTATAATGTTTTTTACATTTAATGCTTTTTAATAAATAAATAAAATTAATTAATATGAAAACATAAAATATAATTAATATGCAATATAAAATGATTAGTATATCATTAAATATTATCTAAATATTCCTTTGATAAATATAATTTACAATGTATTTTATATTTAACTCTTTTTAATAATTTAATAAAATTAATTAATACTAAAAATAATTAATTAATATGAAAATATAAAATTATTAATTAATATAATTAATTATTATTCAAATACTCCTTTAATAAATATAATTTATAACATATCTTTTTTATATTTAATAAATATAATATATTAAAATTAATTAATATAAAAATATAAAATTAATATTATAAAATATTTATAATGTTAGAATTATATATTTTAGTACATGTATTATTTTACTTAATTTTTTTAATTTAATTAAATAGTATTTTTGTAAAATTTATTTATATTTATGATAATTTGTTACATGAAATAAATATAGGAATATGAATGCAGCATATTATTTTTAAGAAAATTAAATAATAACTAAACACATATTCTTAATTTTGATAGAATAAAAAATTCATAAAATATCAACTTTCCAAGAATAAAACATTCCGAGTATTAAACAAGTCATAATTTACGACCAATGAAAAAATTGCTTCATTCAAAACCTGACCCAACAGTCCAAGTAGACGCAGAAATTAAACAAACATTTGATTGCTTTGAAATGAATCATCGATCAGTGGTGTCCACCTGCAAAATGCGACTGCAAGTATAGACTGAACAGAAGGCTTGCAAGGTCATCAAGATCAAGAGCATGATGGCAGCTATGAAAGTTAAACACTGCCATGAACCGAACACGTACTGCTTCATTAGTTTCCAAACTTTTACCTTCATTCTACCATTATAATGCTTGTTCACATCTTCAACGACCTTATCTAAGAATGGCACCTTTGTCATTTTTATAGACTCACTCATCCCATTCCACAGGTTAGCCACCTCTTCATCGCTCTTCAAGTGGTTTAGAATAATCCCTTTTTCTCTAAGAATCTTAACATCCTCCTTAGAATCTATAATCCCATTCATTAATTCAGTATAACGGGTCAAAACCAATGGCCCTGATGCTACTGATGCTTCGTATGCAACTAAGTTTCTCAAGAACACATCAGAATTCACGTCTAGACCAATTTAATTAAAGATTGTCCAAGGCAACTTATCGAGGTCTTTTACAGGTTTAGATACTAGTACCTTCTTAATTAGACGTACTGGCCTTGTGTTTAATTTTAAAAGCACCTTCCACAGCTCACTTAGGAATTTCTTAACATAGCTCGAATCTATGCTAGATTTTTCATCATCACATTCCTTGTCTTCAAGTTGAGACTCAACTTCAATTATATCAGGCTGCTGTTCCAATTTGGGCATGATCATTTCATAGAAGAAATCAACCAAATGTGAACACTCTGAGACTTGGATGTTTGGATATTCCTCCATCATCTTGAAAGGAGAAATCTCTTTAAACAATCCTATAACCATCAAAAGCAGCAAATCATCTGCAGCTTCTAGTGATGAGAATTTGAACTCCAACATCTTTCTCATTACAAGTAATGGGATTTGATTCTCAAGCATTACTATGTCCCTCAAAATTGCATTATGAGCTGATTTCCTCCCAGCATAATCTACCAAGTGAAACATCCTTGAGGAAACCCCAGGTACTTCTTCTCCTTCTTGAATGGCATAAACTTGAAGGAACTCAAGCAAGAACGAGGCATCAACTGCCATCATCCACACCAATGTTTCGCCATTGAAATCCAAGTACTTGTGGTAGCATGCTCGAATCGTTTGCTCTAACTTGGTGAGTTGTTCTACAAGGTTCTCTAACTTGAGGCTTTTTAGTTGTTTTTGGAACCTTTTTGCAGCTGCAAGCTTGTACCTCTCCATCTCATAGACCTCCGGACGCCAATAATGGTAAGGACCAATGGCAACTTGTCGAGGGACATAAGAGTCCGGATCACTAGCCATAAGGAGCTTGGGCACATTGAAGATGGATGCTGGCAATTCACCATCATCCTCAAGCTCTTCTTCAAGGGTTCTACGAATTTGAATGACCCATCGAAGCTCATCAAAGTTGGATTTAAAGTCATTTGACATTGTGGAATATGATCTGAGAGAAGACATGTATGAATGAATGATGTTAGAGAATGATCTTATGGCAGATAATGGAAGATTTGGTGGTATATTAATTAATGACGGGGGAGATATATAGGAGAATGATGAAGCTTTAAAATTGGCACAAGTAATTAGGATCAAGCTGCCATTAATGGACTTTATTTGGTTGCTTTTTCCATAAACAAGGATGAAAGAGTCATTAATGTTAAAATTTTCAAAAGTTACTCTAATATTCTCCGACAAGGTTTAATAAAAGAACATTCTTTGAAGTCATCTTAAAGTGTAAGTTTGTAAAGTAAAACATGGTTAGGATCATAGGATGTCATAGGTTAAACGTGCTTTTTGTGGAATATAGTAAGAACAACTTCTCAAGATATTAGAAACAAAAGCAAAGTAAAATTTGTTCATTAGGAAGAATAATTAGATTTAGAACGCTTGCACGTTTTATTTATATTTTCATTGGCCTTAAATCTACCCCAACTACAAAACAAAAGTGAAGTTGGTTTTCTTAATTCAAAGATTTCCTTTGACAAAAAGAAAAAGTATATTATATATGTCTTATGTTTTCAACGGTTAATTCAACGTTTTATTTTATATTTTCAACGGTTTCCTTTATTCCCACTGATTCAGACTTGCTTCTATGTATATTAACATAATCTAACTACTTGAAGATCACTCTCTCCTTCCTACACTTTCATCACCTGATTAAATCAGCTTGGTGAGTTGAATTAGACAGACAGTTTCCATGAAAGCCACATCCACTTTAAGGGCAACTCTATGCCACCTCATGCGGTGGCATGAGGTAGCAAGGGTGCCTCCACGTCATGGGGCCCCACACAACTATTTCATGTGTTTTAATAATGCATGAATAACATAGCACGCTCTAGTTTATTGGGTGGGGGTGATTGCCCCCACAATCTTTTTTTTAATTTATTATTATATACAAAAAATAAAATATAAGAAAACAAGATTTGATCTCACTTTATTGCCTCCTCAGCTCCTTTGCAGTTCAATAAATTTAGTAGAGTTGTCCACCAACCTCTTTAATTATTAACATATAGTCTAGTAGATAGTAAATCTATTAGTTCATTTGTCTCACCTTCAAAAAAAAATTATTTTATTTTTGAATATTTGTATTATAATTTTTTTAATTATTTTTTAAAATAAAATTAATAAAATATTATTCATAAAATATTGACTTAAAAGTTAGTTAAGTGGCAGCGTTTCAGCCTTGTTGCCGTTAAGCTGTCTTTTCTATTACTCATACGTGGCGCTTTATAAATAAATAAATAAAACATGTGAGGCAACTTTAAGAAAGAAAGCATAATATTACCAAACGTATTTTATAATATTTTTAAAAATCATATTCTCAAAAAACATATTTCCAAAAAACATGATCCAAAGAATAAAAAAAACCACGGATACTAAATGCCCACAGATTATCATTCTCAGAAAGAATGGGAACCTAAGCAAATTGTCTTCAATATTTGGGCCACAGCGTTTAAAAGACTTCAATCATCTTTAATTTTTTATTTTATTTATAATTTATGTCTTCTTTAACACTGAAACAATTGCATTGGAAAAAAAAACTTGATTGAAACTCCAATTCGTTACTTTCATACTTTTTCGTTTGGTGCTCAAGAAAATGGGATATTACCAGAAAACACATAATAGTGGACCCTCTTTGACGAGCAAATCACTAACACGAAGACCCAAAAAAATGAAGAAAAAAAATCCTAACATGAGCAAACTCTGTTAACTTAATGTAAATTCAATCCATATAAAAGACAAACTCGAGCTATTGAAGGCTTGTATATTTTATTTGCTTATTCATGTATGAATTTTGTGCTATTATGTATTGACTATTGAGTATTACGTATTTGATATTCTTGGTTTTAGACATTTTACTATGATTTATAGGTCATATATGAATTTTTATTAGCTATTAGCCATGTAAACATAGGAATTTATAATTTGAGTTTACTTGAGTTTATGAGCTCTCCCCAGTTTACATAAATTCACAAGATTGACAACCATGATCAACATCTATCTTCAAGTTCCTTGTAAATACTTGATTTTATTTAAATATTTTTTTAAATGCTTAAAAAATTTTAAATTAAAAAATTAAATAAATATAAAAACACAAAAAAATATATAAAATAGAAGACAAAATAAAAAAAATAATATAAGTCAAAAAATAAAATAATAAAAAATATATATTTTATGACCCACCACCATTTCTCTCCCATTTTTCTTTGTCTCCACGCATACTACATGTCCTTCTTTTTTCTCTCATTTTTCTTTCCTCACCCTCTGACGCCACCTCCCGCATTTTTCTATTTTTTTTCTGCTTTAATATATCTAACTTTCCCATTTTCTTTTAGCTCCCAGCCACTCACCAATGGTCCCCCATGTCTGCCATTTCTCTCCTCTTCCTCCCCATTCCACGTAGCTCCCTCTGCCTAATTCCTCACGCACCCACTCATGGCACACTCGCTCCTTGCTTGGTATGCTTCATCCAGCGTTTCCCGCATGCCATTTCACTCTCTCATCTTCACGAGGCTTCCACCTCCATTTTAGAGATTCGGTTATAACGGCTTCACCCTTCCTCTGCATCTCTCTCTCATGCGTGGCACATAATTAAACGCTTGATGATAGGTGCTTCTGACAAATTGGATTTCCGTTCTAATTTGGTTATAAAAGGAAGAATACTAGCTGAAGAGTGGGTGGACTCCAAAGAGAAAATTTGGGGAAGGGGAAGCTCTATTTGGCGACGATTTCAGAAAGAAATCTACGACTTGGGTGAAGAAGGTTGAAACTCAAAGAGTTTTCAAAGAGGGAACCCATCCTCCAGTTGTTTTTTATTTTATTTTGTAGAATCATGAGTGAAGGGGTGTTTGTATATTTCAAACCTAACATTGAGTGATTTATATGGTGATTTCATGGTACAAATGTGGTTTCATCCTGTAATACATTTTGGTGTTTGACTATGTTCTTTGCTCAGATGTGGTTTCATTTTTTGGATGTTGCTTGATGTTATATATATTTTTTTAGGAAATGGATTTAAGTTTGCATTTGGTTTCACTTTTGGAATTGTTATGGAATTTTGAATCCACTTTCTTTTAAAATTATTTTGCTATAGTTTCTTGTTCAAGGCATTATGCTATCCTTGTGCTTCAAAATTATTTCCTAAGGGGAATGTGGATATACTATTCTGTCAACTCTGGTATATTTGGTTCATAATATGACTTTACTTCGTTTTGATGTGTGGCAAAATTAGATTGTTTCTTCTTTGGTAGAAATAAGAATCATGTTTATGGTGGTGAAATTTCACTTTAAAAAATTGTGAGTCATTCTTTGTGTTGGTTGTTTTGAGATATGAAATGCCCTTAGCTCGCGCAT
>JASKGM010083741.1:0-14303 GCA_034509205.1 Ceratonia siliqua | reverse complement strand
TTTTTTTTACTATTCATTTGTAACTTAAAAAATTCTACAAAAAATATAAAAACATCTTACAAAATTCTAAAAAAAATTTATGTTATAAAGATTAATTAATTAATTTTAAAAAGTAAAAAAAAAATTTAAAAAAAAATTAAAAAAATATAGAAAAAAATAAAAAAAGTTGCCTAGGCCAGTGTTCACGAAAGTGTAAAGACATTATGACAGCAATTCTTAGGCTTCTCACATCTAAAGTTGAAGGGGAACTTTGAATAGTGGTATAGTGTACTAAACTTTAAAGCAAGCAAGGTGAGTAGGTTCTCTCCGTCCTAGATTATAAGTCGTTTTGTATGATTTTCTTGCCCTGTTATTTTAACTTATCAAACCTAAAGTGATTACAATTATATAAATGTCTAGCCAATTAAATTATGATAATTACTTTGAGATCTTGAAATGAGCTAGAGTAACCTTTTGTAAATTTTAATTAGTTAATAACCTGATGAAGTTGTGATAAAGTTTCATTCATGTATATGTATATATTGCAAGTATGTTTATTTGTGTGATACAGAGTTTTGCTATGTCCTGAATATCTATATCTGATACAGAGCTTCATTATGTCCTGAGTAATATTTGATACAGAGCTCTTCTCTGTCCTGAGTAATATATGATACAGAGCTCTTCTCTGTTCTGAACAGTATTTGACATAGAGCTCTGCTCTGTCCCAAGTATCTATATTTGACATTGAGATATGCTATGTCCAGAATATCTGTATCTGACGTAGAGACATTGAGATCTGCTATGTCCAGAATATCTGTATCTGACGTAGAGCTCTGTTCTGTCCTGAATAACCATATTTGTATCAGTATCTAAAATTGACAGAATCTTAGGATACCTGTCACCTGTATCTGAATCTGGCAAAGTCCCTAGATATTTGTATCTGAATCTGTATTTGACAAAGTTTCCTATGCAAGGGAATATCGAATCCATCCTTCCTAATCTATAGTTATTTTTCTTGTAAATATATTTATATGAATTGATTTCCTTGCTAAGAATATGCCTGCAATATTTTTATTTATATGATAAATTCAAAAGTTCATGAATTATTATTTAAGCTAACAATTATATAAAACTTCCCCATTCACTGAGTCTATGACTCACTGTTTTACCTGTTTTTACCACCAGGGAACTTAAAGAACTTTTTGGAGGACAAATTGAGCAAGACTAGATGTTATGGACAGTTGGATTAGGAGTGCATGTTATGTCAACATCATGTTGTAATGTGTTGAATAATCTGTCAAGTTTTGAAAATTCCCTTTGTTCGAAATGCTTTTGTGTATGTTATGTTAATTTCATAATATTGTAATTGCATCTATATGTGTGAAGGCTTGTAGGAGGCCATCAAATGGTGGTTTCTTATGCTAGTCATTGATTGACTTCTACTCCATTTGGGAGATGAACTTTGCCAACGATTTTGACGATAACACTCTACTTATTGGGGATCATTATGGGTGGCACTCCCAAGGCCTTCCCTTTCTCTTCCAATTAGCCATCATCACAAGTTGTGTCTATAGCTCCTAAATCAATAACCCAAGGCCTTCCAAATATGATCTTACCAACCCCATTGGTAGCAGGAGCAACAGGTCCGGTCGTCGGTTTAGGAGCTTCTGTGTCAAGGCTCAAATATTGTACTAGACATGTATACTGTGATTCTATCAAGCCTAGAACAAGACTAGCATCATATTCCACATGTATTGGCTTGAGTGTACGCTTGTGTTTAGTCATGCCTCTCTCACTCCTGTTTCCATCATGGTTCCTGTGCCCTCATGTTTCTGTCATAGTTCCACATCGTGGCTTTTCCTTTTTCCCTTATTTTTGGTTGGTCTGAGCTTGAATACAGTATGGGGACATCACATCCATACTACTCGTTTGGCTTCTCGTCGGAATAGTCTCTGTAGCCTCACGCTTTCCATCACTTAGTCCTGACATCATTCGGTGGTATATGCGAGTGGTCAAAGATGAAGATGAATATAAGATAAGGTCTGGTTACCAGGATCACTGCTCAGATACCATGAAAATGTTAGCACCGTTCCATTTATTCACTTCAAAGTGAAGGAGGATGAATACAAGGTTTCGGGGATAACCTATGACTTACAAGCCTAACACCTAGGAAAGACAGAGTATAGAGAAAGAATAGAGCACATACACCTTAACCAACAAATTGCCGTGGGCACTTAAGGTAGCTGATTGGTAAAGAAGGCAGCGTTGACTAGCTTCCTTGATAGAAGATTTTGAGCAAAATGGAGGAGACACACAGCAAGTATGGAGAATTATCTGAGATAAATAGTGGGCATCAGGATTTGTGACCGAGATACACAGTAGGCATGAAGAGTTAACCATTTCATCTACCATCCATTAGTCTTGAGCCTACGCCTCCTCTAACTCTTAATCACTAGCGTCCTTGGGCCTCCAACCCCAACTTTGCTGGCATCCCTCGCGTGTGAAGTTGGTCTCCTGATTTCAAGTATGTTCCTCCCCATCTCTCTCAGTCAGTTGGTCTCCTAATCTCAAGTAGATTTCTTTTTTTTCCTTTACATAAACTTTTCTTTCGTTTTGACGACTATATGCTGTAGAATTATGATTATATACAATGATGGTCCATCTTATATCTTATTATACAAGACGTCTTATGATTCTCCTACATATATAAAAGTTTCTTATGATTTTCTCCTCTGTTTTTGAAAAAGTGGTTTGCTGAATATGCTTTATCTGGGTGACAAAAATGCAAGTATATGGCTTTGCTAATTGGCAGAAGAGTTTAGAGTACTTTGTAGATGCCATTGGAAGTGTTTGCCAATTCATTAACTAGATCTTAGCTTAGAAAGTTGGATAACTCCATGTGGTTCAATTAATTGCCATTTACATCTATTTGGATTTCTGTAGTTCAGATTATTCCAAATACTCTTTTAGTTTATACTACAAATCATGAAAGAATAGCAACAAATTATGAGATAGATAGGACAATGTAAGGAAGGTGTGAGATAGAGACAAGCAGAAAACATTGGCTTTGTCATTGTAGCATTAGTGGATTTCTATTAAAAGATAGCATTATTTTGGCATTTTGCTTATGGGTTTTTTCATTTTATTATTCCTAAAAGTTTGGATTTGTTTTTCATGAGCTACCTTGCTATGCTTATGTGTATGGAAAGTTTTAGAATTCTTTTTAATTATGCATGAATGCACTAATTTCTTGGCATTCCTAAAGGACTCCAACTTAATCTCTTACTTCTTGGGAGCCATATATCAAACATCATAGAAAGTGAAACTATGGATTAGATTGTAAAGAGATATTTCTGATGATCCAAGATCAATAAGACCAAATCTTAAAGTTTAATTGCCTTGTCGCTAAGGCTTCTTTTGTAATTCTTTATATTATGTAAATGTGACATATACATATATATATGCAGTGACATTTTCTACAATGTGGATCCCCATTAATAAAAATGGGGATGGGGAAATTTCTCTTCTATCATGGGAAACTGGGATAGGGGGAGGGGCAGGGATCAAGATTGGGATCGGGGGAGCCCCACCCCACCCTCCCCATTGCCATCCTTACTTTGGTTTAAAAAAATATGGCTTAATGACACTTTTCATCCCTTTAGTATATTAAAAGTTCCAACGCTAAGGCTTCTTTTATAATTCCTCATATTATGTAACTATGATATATATTATGCAGTAACATTTTCTATAACGTGGATCCCCATTAATAAGAATGGAGATGAAGAAATTTCTCTCCTACCACGGGAAACATAGACAAGGGGACCGGGAAAGGCGGGGATTAAGGATCGGGGAAAGCCACCTGGACCCGCCTTCCCTACTTTGGTTTAAAACTATGGCTTAATGACAATTTTCTCCCTCTAGTATATAAAAGTTCCAATTTGGTCCCTTAGTTTCAATTTGAACAATTTTATTCTCCTAATTTCATTAAAATTATAATTTAGTCCCTTCATCTAACTTCAATTAATTCTGTGTTGACGTGTCAATTAACTTTGATGATCTAGTCAACCTATTAGCCATATTTTTTCAATTTGATGATCTACTAAATAATTTCCACATATTTTTTCTTCCAAATTTCCTAAATTCCCCCAAATCACCCCATCGGTGGCCTAATGCCCAAATTTCCCCAAAATCACCCCTCTCCTCCACCATTTTCTTCTTCTCACGAAGATACCCATAAATCTCGGCCATTTCCCCTCTGCCCACCATTTCCGTTCTGTGTGCTTCAATGCTTCCACTTCTTAGAGCATTGCCAATTCTTTGAATCATTCATCCTTCATCCGCCAAATTCAACTCCTTCAACATTCTTTATCTCGTGAAAGTTCGTGTACTCTACAATTTCAGCTTCTTCTTCCATCACCGTTGGCACTGAGAAAGGTTGGCTTCTAGCAGATTTATGTCATCGAGATAGAAGAACCCAATTCCAAAGTAGATAGAAGAACCCAATTCCAGAGTATGTTCTAATATTTCATTCCTTTGAATACCATGTAGAATCCTTTAGAAGGTATGTGCGTAAATTATAGTCTAGACTTCCAAGTTCAATTTTTTGTTTCTTTTTCAAATTTTTTGCATAATTTGATATTGCTGTGTTTAAGAGGTAGAAAAACATGGTTTGTCATTTGCAGAGCCTTTACTATATCATTGAGAGGGAAAGGCGCCCTTTAAATGAATAATGCCATGAATATTTTTTGGCCCATTGTTCATATCACTGAACACATTTATGTGTCTTTGCAGGTTAAATTGCATGTAGAAGTTCCACCAGTGGTATGTGAGGATTATTACAAAATGGTCATAGCAGAGTTTATGAAGTAAGCAAACGTACTATTAAATTACACCTTATTTATACGCTATTCAATGGTTTTTAATGGTTTCTCTGATATTTAGGCTAAAAGAAAACATGTCCAACAAATTTTTGAGTATCCTTAATTTTTGTTGTCGGTCATGGGGATTGATTCATCCTGGTTTTAATTCGTAGTTAACAATGATAACTAAAATACGGATAAACCAGTAACAATCGTCATATTTATTTAAAATGCTTGACTTGGAACTAGTAATGGAACTTTTTTGTAAATGATAAGTGTATAATTTGACATATTTTATATCTAAATTTCCCCACATTTATTGGTTAGTTTCTTGATGATTTTTATTATTTATTACTCTTTTGTGTTTTGTCGAAATTTTGGAAGCAAGACTTAAAATGGAGATAAAAAGGGACAAATTAGCATTATTTTAAACGAAGTGGCTGCAGTTGAAAAAAAAACACAAGGAATAAATAAATTGAAGGAATCATGGGAATTAAGGAAGAAACTTTCCTTTTCGAATGAGGAAAAATTCCCGGAATCAAGAGAATAGGAAACTTTCCTTTCTCGAATTTCTTCTAGCTCCCTTTAGTATTTGGAGCATAACGTTTGCTAGAGAACTCTAATAAGGGTGATCTTGGTGTTTATGGAAAGATAAGAGAAAACCCTACAACTTGCATGTTGAATACTTTCCTAAACATGATTATCTTAATAGAGAAAATTGAGCATCAAGATAGAGATTGAAAACTACCTATTTTAGAATCTTGTCTTAGGAAACAAACACAGTGGTTTTAAGGAAGAGAAAAAAAAATTATTGAGGGAGATAGAGAAATCGGAGGGACGAGCTACAGTGAAAAGGAGTTGCTGGTTTGTGTGGAAACAGCCAAGAGGAAGCAAGAGAAAGGAAACGAGGAGGAAGAAGTTGCAACCACCTTTGTCAACCTTCCACCCTTAAGCCCCATTTTCCTTTTCTTTTTGTTTTCTTTGATAGAATTGTTGTTGAATTTACTGAATATGTGTGGCTAAATTTGGTTAAGGGTGATTTCAAAGCCCTAGACAAGAATTTTAATTAATTTTAAGAATTCATATTTCATCTTTCAATTGGGATTGTTGACATTTTTCTATTTTATTGTTAATAAAGATTGCAATTTTATTTATTTAAGTGCACAATTAAATGAGCATGATAGTTATCTAATTGCTAGGTTAGGAGTTTTGATTTGTAATTGTCAAAATTTTGTATCCACAAGTAAGTTGTGATTAATGATTATGGGATATTTTCAGAAGATTGTATAAAGAATTTCCCTCAAGATAAATGAACTGAGCTTATGTTTTTGTTTCTTGGATCAATCTATCTTTCTTGATTGACTACTTTTATTAAATTAAATTTAGAGAACTTGTTCTAGGTTATTTAATGAAAAGGGATTAAGTGGGAGTTTGTTTTGCTTAATGACACAATAAGGAAAGATCGAGATAATCAAACTTGTGATTATTTTAGGGTTGTTAGCTTCAAAAGAAAGTGAAAGATAAATTCTAATTATTTGGTATATTCATGTCTAGAGGTGAAGAATGATTCCTTAACTATGTTTCTTATCCTATTTCAAAGTTCTAATTTTTCTTTTCATTTCATTTAGTTTGTATTTTAATTTAATTTCAAACCCCACATAATTTATTAGTCTTATTCATTGTGTTAATTAATTTAGTGTGATTGAGTCAGTAACATATAATTAAGAACAATTTTTTGCGGGAATGACTCTTGCTTACTATTTTATTCAATAACGACAATATCTTTTGCAAGAACTTATTTTGATACCTCCTTTGGAACCATATCAATTTTGGCGCCGTTGTTGGGGATTGTTTGCCTTAATTAATTTTTTTTTAATTAGCTTTATTTTTAGTTTTATTAGTTTAGTTTTGATATTTGTTTATTTGTTTATATTATATTATATTTTAGTGTGTCTTTTAATTAATTTTAGTTTATTTTATTTGAATGTCTGAATTTGCTACAGAAGCAATAGATCTAAAGCTTAAAAGGATTTTGGAATACACATCTAGTTGTAGAACAACTCCACATGAGCAGGAAGAGATGACAATGAACAATCGAACTCTCAAAGAGAACTCTAGATCAACAGTTTCTCTGCATTGAATAACCTCGGTTTGAGGGTGCTTTTGAGCTCAAATCAAGAATGATCCATCTCTTGCCAACCTTCCATGGTTTTGCGGGGGAAGATCCAACCAAGCGTCTCAAGGAATTTCAAGTGGTTTCTTTAAGTATGAAGCCAATAGGTATCTTGGAAGAGCAAGTTAAACTGAAAGCCTTCTCATTCTCCTTAGCGGATGATGCAAATGAGTGACTTTATTATTTACCATCTAGTTACATTAACACATGGAATGAGATGAAGAGACTTTTGTTGGAGAAGTATTCCCCCTCATCTAAGGCTGCAAATATTAGGAAAGAAATATATGGTATTCGGCAGCAAAGTGGGGAGAGCTTCTATGAATATTGGGAGAGATTTAAGAGGTTGTGTGCATCATGCCCCCATCACCAAATCAGTGAACAGCTCCTAATTCAATACTTTTATGAAGGACTTATGCAAATGGAGAGGAGCATGATAGATGCCGCAAGTAAGGGAGCTTTAGTGGACAAGACTTATGCACAAGCAACCAATTCAATAGATAATATGGCAGCTAACTCACAACAATTTAGTACCCGATCTGAATTGCCACCAAGGAGGGTGACTGAGGTTGCAATTTCTTTAAACATTAAGCAACAACTTGCCAACCTCACTTCCCTAATTCAACAAATGGCTTTGGGTACCATTCAGCAAGCCAAGAAATGTGGGGTGTGTTCTATGGTTGGCTATGCAACTGACATGTGTCCATCTTTGCAAGAGAGCAATTTGGAGCAAGTAAATGCTTTAGGTGGGTTTCAAAGACAACAAGGGTTTCAAAGAAAAAATAATAACCTTTTCTTTAACTGGATGGAGGGATCATCCTAGCTTTAGCTATTCGGAAACCACTCACAAGCTGGCCTTAATGCTAATCCTAGTCTTCCACCTGGTTTCACTCAACCAAGGCCACAACATCCATATTAACCTCAGCCACAACCCACCCCACCATCTAGTCCTCAAAGCTCAAGTACATCTCTTGAAGATATAGTCAAATCCCTTACCACTAACATGTTGCAATTTCAACAAGAAATGAGGGCAACTATCAAAAATTTGGAGACCCAAGCGAGCCAATTGGCTAGTACTGTGGGCAAATTGGAGGCACAAGGATTAGGAAAACTTCCATCCTAAACTATGATCAACCCAAGGGAAAATGCAAGTGTCATAACTTTGAAGACTGGGAAATAACTTGAAGATGCACAAAAAAGAATAAGGGAATCTGTGGTTGAAATTAAATAGCAACAAGCATTAAGTCTTCACAAAGATGAAGCCACGACCCTTATTGAAATTTCCTCAATGTCTAAAGGTAAATTCAAAGGTTCCTATTTCTACTAATGTTCCTTCTCCAACTTTTCTAAGCAGGTTTGCAAAATCTAATAAAGAGGAGCATGAAAAAGAAATTTTGGAAACTTTTTGAAAGATCCAAGTAAATATACCCTTTTTGGATGCCATCAAACAAATACCATGTTATGAAAAATTCCTAAAAGGGTTGTACACCAAAATGTAAAGATCCCAAAAGCTTCACCATACCTTATACAATTGGTAGTACAAGGTTTAAGGAGCTATGCTAGATTTAGCAGCATCTATTAATATTATGCCTTATTCTATTTATGTTTTCCCTAAATCTTGGTCCACTTAAGGAAATTGATATAATTATTAAACTTGCTGATTGATCTAATGCCTCTAAAAGGAGTTTTGGAAGATGTTTTAGTGGAGGCGAATGAACTAGTTTTTCTCGTGGACTTCTATGTTATTTTAGATAAAGGATGACTCGTTCCTAGGCCGACACCATTGCTCTTAGAGAGATTAATCATGAAAATTGCCCAAGCTAAAATTGATGTACATAATGGGACCTTCACTATGGAATTTAACGGCGAGGTCACACACTTCAATATTTTAAAGCAACAAGGCATCCAAGTGATTTACGCATTCCTTGATGAATAAAAATAGTGCAAATTAGGTTGAGGACATTAAATCAAGTGCTACTTGGGAGGCAACCCAAAGGAGGGAGAGCACAGAAAAAAATATATTTAGACTTGCTTTTCTTGCTCATTCATTTTTTGTTTTTCAATTACGTTTTAAGTGTTTTAATTCCATGTTTTTCTCTTTTCCTCTACAATTAGTCTTTTCATTTTGATGCATTAGTTTAGATTGAGGACAATGTAAAGATTAAGTGTGGGGGAGGGATTTCAAAATTCTATTTCTGTTTTCTCTATTTTCAATTTCTATTTTTTTGAACAGCTATTTTTGTTACTATTTTGCTTTTTTTTTTTTACTGTTACTGCTGTGCTTTTCTTATATTTTTGTTGTTGCTGTTATTGTTATGGTTTTATTATTTTTTTGCTATTCTGTTGTTCTATTTCTATTGCTATTTTGCCGTGTTTTATATTTTTTTTTTTGCTATTTTGTTGCTTTATTTTTTTTCCTGTCTTAGGACACCCTCCAACAACTATGAATTGAGCTTTAAGGTTATTGCTTAGATTGATGATGAGCATTGCTTAGGAACTTGATGTTATTCTTTGGTTGAGAAGTGTCTATGATAATTATGCTTACATATTTATGCACAATAGCCATGTTATTCAGTATAGAACCACGCATGTTAGGATGAGTAAAAATTTTCATACAACCACTTTGATTATTACATGAGCTCTACTTGTAAAGTTAAATACTATAACTTTCCCGGAGGTCTTTCAAAACAATAGACTAATCGAGGGTCCCTTGAAAAATGATTAAGACATTAGAATTCTTTCCACCATGGCCAAATGAGCATGTGCCCTTTGATGTTCTAAAAAGAACAACCCCCTGATGAGCTATTTTGAGTCTTCACGGGAGCCTTTTCTTTGTTAACCACATATTCTTACCAAGCCTCATTATAGTTATCTTTACCCTTATTCTAAAAATGAATTAGAGCTACAATGATGAGACTTCATGCACAAACTCTACCCAAGCAAAAATCGAGGGCTGTTAAAAAAAGACATAAGAATGTTTGTTATTTTATTTTGTTAAAAAAAGAATAAAATATCATCTCTTGATTTTCAATTATTTTCATGGATGTTATAAAGTTAATTAGAATGAAGCAAAAGCACAACACAATAATACTTGGCTGATGTTCTTAGTTGATTGCTTTGGGTTTTGGAAATATTCCTTGAATATATTGATGCCTCTTGCTCAAGAAGGTTTTAGAACTATTGTTACATCCATTCCGTTGTTTTTGATAGCCACTTCCTTAGCCCCATTACAACCTAAATGAAAGACCTTTTGATTTTGGGTGGTGCCTTCATAGTGGAGAGTTGTACCAAAGAGAAAGCCTATGGTGTTTGATTCTTTCCAAGCAAAAATATAAGTAGTTTTCATTTGTGAGGTTTATGGAGTTTTTATTTTTCTAAAACAAGCATAGCATAATCATCATTAACATTGGTTGTACCACTTGAGTATGATTGTTATAGAGATGTTCAACTTTTGAATGATTTTGGATCCTATGTAATGATTATTTAATTTCAAGGTTATAATCATATATTGTTCTTTGAGATAAAATGTTGGAAGGTTAGTGGTTCATGTTTTTGTTTTTGTGTTCATTTTCGAAGACTAGCAAAAAGTAAGTGTGGGAGAATTTGATAAGTGTATAATTTGACATATTTTATATCTAAATTTTCTTATATTTATTGGTTAATTTTTAATAATTTTTAGTATTTATTGAGGGAGATGGATAATTTTTAGGAAACAAGCACATGAGTGGTTTTAAGGAAGAATAAAAGCATTATTGATGGATATAGAGAAATTGGAGGGATGAGGTACAGTGAAAAGCAGCTGCTGGTTTGTGTGAAAATAGCCAAGATGAAGCAAGAGAAAGAGGAAATGAGGTGGAAGAAGCTATAGCCACCTTTGCCAACCTTCAACCACTAAGCTCCCTTTTCCTTTTCTTTTTGTTTTTTTTATGGAATTGTTGTTGAATTTACTGAATATGTGGCTAAATTTTCTCTTTTGGTTAAGGGTGATTTCAAAGTCCTATACATGAATTTCAATTAATTTTAGGAATTAATATTTAATCTTTTAATTGAGATTGGTGATTTTTTTGTTTTATTATTAATAAATATTGTTATTTTGTTTATTTAAGTATACAATCAAATGAGCATGATAGTTATGTAATTGCTAGGTTAGGAGTTTTGATCCGTAATCGTCAAAATTTTCTATCCACAAGTAGCAGTTGTGATAAATGATTATAAGATATTTTCAGAAAATTGCATGAAGAATATCACTTAAGATAAAAGAATCGAGCTTATGTGTTTGTTTCTTGGCATATCTGTCTTGATTGATTGCGTTCATTAAATTAAACTTTGAGAATTTGTAGATTATTTATTGAAAATGAATTAAGTGAAGAGCTTGTTTTGCTTAACAATACAGTAAGAAACTATCGAGGTAGTGGAGCTTGTGATTATTTTAGGGTTAGTTTCAAAAGAAAGTAAACAATAAATTCTAATTATTAGATATATTCATGTTTAGAGGTGGAGAATGGTTCTTTGACCATGTTTTTCATCCTATTTCAAAGTTCTAATTTTTTTTATTTCATTTAGTTTGTATTTTAATTTAATTTCAAACCCCCCATAACTTATTATTAGTCTTATTTATTGTGTTAATTAATTTAGTGTGATTGAGTTAATAACATATTAATTAAGAACAATCATTTGCAAATGACCATTGCTTAGTGCTTTATTCAATAATAATAATATTTTAGTAAGGATGCATTTTGATACCTCCTTACCATATCAGTAAAAAAGCAAAAGATTCCACCGACCCACTTCTGGCATAATACATTATTTTAACTGTAGATAAGAATGCTTTTTCTCTCTATATTGGATAGTGGAACCTCTCTACAATGGCGTTTACATAAAGTTTGAGCTTATTAATTTCTTACAATCTTAAAGCATGTGCCCATGAATCACAAGTTTGCTCAGGATGGTCCTGAATCTCATCTTTTTGCATCTAATAGGATAATGTTAGCCTTTTAGGCATTTTGATTATTTATTTGCATTTACTTTTTTGATGTTTCTTTGGTTTTGGTTGGTAATCTGCTATCTAACATTCATGTTCATCATGTTACTGAAATCTACCTTCACTCTTAAAACTTGAGCTTATTAGTCCACAGACATGCACATACTTATTATTGACTTTTTCCAAATTGCCAAAGCCTATGATAGAGTAATAGAGCATTGCTTGTTTAAAAGTTCTGACATCTACTTGGCACTGAAATGCCTTTTATGTGAGGAGTTGTTAAGACTTTTGACTTTCCAAAAGATCAAAAGTTTTCTTTGTAATTTCCCAATTCTTTATGCAAAGCAATGACTGAAAATAGGGGATTATCATACCAAATTAACAGTTTAATTATATGATTAGGTAGTTCTTCCTTCTAGGTGACTGATCAACTGTTATTGCAGTCTGTAGTAGTCCAAGGAACAAGACGTGCCCTCTCTCTCTCTCTCTTTGTAATTTCCCAATCCTTTGTGCAAAGCCATGGACAAGTTATTTTGGATTATTAATGATTTTCTGCAATGTAATTGATGTGGACCATCCTGCAAGCTACAATATATGCTTTAGTATTAGAAAATCTTATCATTATACTATATCTTATTCTTTTATGCATTACAATGATAATATCATTAACATGCAAGTGATAATGTTATTATAGTGATAGTGCTGACAAGTATATCATTCTCTGTAAACCTAAGCATATGTAAACATTGCAAGTGGTTTGGGTAGGGTGCACAGGATGATGAGCTTATTTTGTTAATGATTCTCTACATCCATATTATTATGAGATATTCTAAAACTAAGAAAATCATTGTCATTTATAAAATGTCATTGTCATCCACCATAACTAAACAAAATTAATTTTCATATGTGCACTGATTACAAAATAATACTTGTCACAACGTGACGGATGGGGAAAATATCACCGTCGTGACCCTAAGGCGATAAAAGGAAAAAATACAGAGATAAAAATGGAGTCGCCACCAATTAATTATAAGGATAATTGTAATTTTTTGAAAATCCAAAAATTGGCCCTTGAAAACCAGATGACAGGTTTGGGAGTTTAATTAAGGCATCCCACAGCGTCCATCTCTAAGGATAGTTACCCTAAATTTGTTTGTGCTTGAGTTTACTATTGTGTTTGAATTACCCATTTTTTATTAAAAAATAAAGAAATACAAAAATTGAATCTGTCTTACTGTGTAAGTGCCTACGTACCCTTAAGGGATCAAGGTCCACGTAGTTCGAATGAATTAGATTTTGTTTAGGAAGGATTAATATTATATGAGAAATTAGGTTTTCACATAAGGTCCTACAAAATGAGAGATTAATTTCTTACATAGTGTTTGTGAAAATGGAGACATTTATGGGAGAATAAATTTTCACATAAAGCTTGACAAAAATGGGAGAGTATTTCCCCACATAATGTTTGAATGAGTGAAGACGGTATAGGAAAATGAATTTTCACATACAGCTAAACAAAATGAGAGAGTATTTCTCCACATAATGTTTGAGAAGATTTAAAGAACTCTAAAAAAAATCTTTTAAAAACCTTGGAAGAGCAAAATTTAGAATTTGTAATGTTCGGGAGTCAAAATAGTATTTTTGAAATAATGTGGGCCCATCTAGGAATTTTTGGAAGTATTAAAGTAAGAATTCAAATTTTTACAAAATATTAGGGTCAGATCTCTAATTTGAAATTATTGTAATCAAAACTCAAATTTCGAAAGTATTTAAATCAAAATTTGGATTTCTAAAATGTTGGGGTCAATATTGAAATTCACCTTAAAACGTTTAATTGGGCCTTTGAAGCCAATGGGCCTTGAACCCCCTTTGGTCACAACATCATTTTTCTTAAAAATGCGTTTGGACCTTGAACCCGCTAAACCTTATTAACTTGGCCTGTTTTGCTAATGTTAAGTATGGCCATTGGAGCCTCTTGTTAGTTGCTTCTCTTTTATTACCTTTAATAAAGGAGTCCGAGTGCATTGGGTATTAAAAAAAACCGCGAATGAGTAAATTTATACTCCTCAGAAGAGAGATAGGAATGAGATCATGTATAAAATTACAACCATTCTACACTAAAAATCATAATCATGAGAATACCAAACGAAGTATATCTCTTCTAACCCCAAAGATAACACGGCATAATTCCTTTGAAACAACCATTAACAAACCTCATTTTGATCGAAGCAAAACAATAGTAGGAAAGAGGACACAACCAATAAAACTTAAAGCCTACTTTGGTTGTAATTAAAATGAAGGCTTATGCATTATT
>JASKGM010083730.1:3492-14305 GCA_034509205.1 Ceratonia siliqua | reverse complement strand
AATTATTGTTATGAAATTTAAATCTCACGAATCTGTTGAGTGGTTGTTGGAATAAGGAAGTGCTTAGGAAAAGGGTAGGGCAAAGTTGAATGATTAATTTTCTCCTTTTGAAGAGAAAGTTAAATTTTTTTATTTCTCATTTCCCCTTGTTCATTGACTTCTCAATTGTCCTAAAGTTTAGACAAACACTTACAATTTTATTATAATGCCTTTTTTTTTTGTAATATAATTGACTTATTTTAAAAATAAGTCCAAACAAACATGCCTTAAAAGTCCTCTAGGTCCTCAAATTACATTTTTTAACAGTATTTGGATGTTTGTTTTTGCTTTACATTGTCTTAATGTTTGATTAATGTATGGAGTTTATTATTGATTACATTACCCTGATTAGCTCACGTAATATTTCTTTATAATATATGCAACTGTGGTTTCATTTGAGTTTATTAAATAAAAAAATCAATTGAACTTGTACACTAATCCTTTGTCAATAACCAATATTTTATGAAATTGTTTAGTGTTTTGATAAAAAAAATCGTGTCTTGGAATATTACACCATGGCAGTGCTTTCATCTGTGGCTTGATTGATTAATTGGCTGCTGTTAATTTTTTAGTTTCAGACTCCACTGCTATATATCTTGTTTGTGTTTAGCCTTACATATATTGGAAATTAATGGTTACTTTTCATCAGTTTTGTGCTATACTTTGTTTATTTTACGTGAGAATCTATATTAATTATATAATATACTCATTGTTGTAATGGGGACACTGCTGCTTAGTTTGCTTATTGTTTTTTTCTTGAACCTAATGTCAACCCAGCAAGGATCTGTAACTAAACTGTATTTTTCTTACATAAAATAGGAAGCAAAATAGAACGTCAACTTGTATTTGATAGAAGAAAAAAAAACTAATAAATGTAACTAAATTGACTTTTGAGGTGAGATCTTGATATACTTGATCACCATTCATGCTTGTGTATTTCTTATTTTCTATGATTTTGCAACTATTTTCATGTCTCAAAAAGTATTATTATTATTATATTAAAACATAGATTGCACTTACAAAAATGAAAGAAAAAAAAAATTATTATAATGGGTGAAGTCCGAACTTTACCTATGAGCTTGAGCCAAAGCGTAACCCATGAATGTAGCTAAATTTAATGAGTTTGGGCTTATGTCTACACACATAAAGCCCACCAGGCTTAAACCCAAGCTTGTCCCAGATTGGCCTGGCCTATAAACATGTTTAGTTGTCTTCCATGCCATACTCAAACCTCTGTTCTGTTGTTTTTCATTATGTAGTGATAATTTCTTAATCGCCTTGAGGGCTACTTTCAATGTTTAAGACTGCCTAACACTAAGTTAAAGTTGGGATTTTTGTTATTGTTTCCATACTGTTCTCAAGTTTTTGCACACCCAGATGCTAATTAAGCTTCGTAATCGCATGTTTCTTTTGGTGGGTACTTTCACTATGTAGAAATACTTTAAATTATGCTAAACTCTGGACTTTTGATATTGCTTTTATGCTATTTGCAAGTTTCTAGCAGACCGATTTGCTAATTAAGTTCCATTATCACTATCAGTTTAATGCGTATATTAGAAGTTCTTATTGATAGTGGCATATTGCTCTTCAATTTGTCAGCTATGGAAGTTCATACAATATTGGCTTTACTTTATAGGTTGAATTATATATTCTTTTGTTGATAAGGGCCTAAAGAAGTTGAGATGAGTGATAAAGAGACGTCAAAGAAAACTGCTCTTCCCCAAATTATTAAGTTGGACACAGCCTTGAAATTGGTATATGCATTTGTTTTGTCCACATCTTGCTTTGAACTTGCACTTATAATTTTGTGTTGTCACTAATGTGTTTAAAGCAGTAAAAGTAACCAACTACTAGACTCTGGGAAATATGGGAACTAAATAGGATGGAAGAATAGTTGGTACATATATCAGGGAATTTTGTAAAATATGCGTGAAATGAAGAGATTCAATATCTTGGATTACATGGCTGGAGCATAATTCTGTATGGTGATAATGGGCCAAGGTTGACGTAAATAAATTGATTAATTATCCAGAATATAATGAGTTTTTGCATTCATAAACTTTAAAATCTCAAACCCTTCTTATTGGCAATCATTTAGCGAAGTAGTTCATGTTCTATAGATTTTTTTTGGCCATTGTTGATGTCCTCTGGCTAAGCAACATCAATACTGTGACTGTGTTCCATATTGGCTCTCAACATGAAGTTATGTCACTCACTACTTTCTGGAGTATACTGCATTGGTTATCAATGCAAAAACTTAGGCATTGGTATTTACTGGCTTATGATTTCCAATGATCTTGAAGAGTTTTGTTGAAAAGGAAACAGGGAATTAAAATGATCTTGTTGTATCCCAATATGAACTAATCTATGGGCTAAGAACATTTGGATACTAATCTATCTCCCCCCCCCCCAAAAAAAACGAAAAGGGAAAAGAAATAGACCAAAATTGTTTTTTACATCGATGTGACACAAACCTTTTTTCCCTCCTTAAATTCCATTTTGTCCCAGGGTTGGGGTGGAAGGGTTTGACCATGGACAGTGAGACCTTATATGAAATATTGTAAATTTTTGGCCGGTTCTAGTAGTCACCTATAAAGCATTCTGATTTGGCAGGCTGAAAAATGGGTAAGTAACATGAGCAAAGTTGATGATGATGAACCAATAGAAGCTAGCACAGAGGGTCGACCTTCTAGGTCAGTATTACTTTCATCATTAAATTGTTCACCATGTTAATTTTTTCAATTCTATATGTTGTAATTTAATTTTTCACCATGATAGTATGTTGTATTATAATTACACATCTATGCAGGCTTGGGCTAGGTGCAAAATTTTCGTGCCATTCCAAAGTTGGACCTACAAATGACCCTGTTGAACGAAAATTATATGCCAAGTTGGAAGCTAGAAAAAGAAAAGCTACTCAAGCTGCAGAGGAGTCAAACCCATCTGCAAGAGGTAGTCTTAATGATGATGAAGAAGACGATGTAGATGTAGATAGTCGAACTAGTGTATTTGTGAAAAAGGCAGCAGTTCCTTTGACCTCATCTATACTAGGAAATAAGAAGCGGAAGTAACATTTACCATTTCATAGTTGTTTCTACCTATAAAGGCTATAACTTGCATTTGGCTTGAGCCTAATGGTTTAAACAAATTTATGCTCATTTTAAATTGATAATACATTGGTATAGAAATTTGTTTGCCAGGTATGTCACATAAGGCATTTCACATAAGGGAGAACGTTAAAATGGGTTATTGGTTAGATAATGGATTCAATAATCTATACTAATATATATTTGAGACTATTATTGTTCTGTCCCTTGTGGGGGTACTAAATTTTTAGTTGCATAGACATTGTATTTTTTTTTATAACTGAATTATTATTTTTTATAGCAATAATCTTTGTTTTATAAGTACATAATCGTAATAGGATAATTATTTTTTATAATTTAATAATCATTATTTGTAAAGATTAAAAAAATATGGTTGTTTCAAGAATATGATATCTATGGGAGACTGAATAAGAATTTAGTACCCATACAGTACCAAATAATAAGGATGACTCCAAACAAAAGTATAAAACACCAACTAATGTGATTAGCATATCAAACTCTACAAAATATACAATTGATGTTTGCCTGAATATCACCTTACGGCAACATCAAGAAAAAATCTACAATAAGCAACTTTGGCCCTTACTGGGTAAAGTGAAACACAATCAATAAAACTGTTATTATGTAATTGTAAACAACTCATGGAAGATTAGCACCATTCGTACTTTTGCAAAAAGCATTGCATTTGGGATTCGGTTTACTCCGCGTACTTAAAGGTCCCTATTTTAGTATCCTCATTCACATTATTCTAATCAATATCAGAGAAGTCAGATATGGCCAAGAGAAACACAGTGAATATCCAAAGAAGCCTATTAGCCTTTACTAGTATCATTATCAATTTCCATTCCCCTAAAGCATAATATGTAACTTCCTTACTTTCCTTCCACCTCATACAAGGAAATTTATCTATTAAAATGAGCAAAAGTAGTCAGTTGTCTTTTACATGTTAATGCTGCTGTCATTGTCCTTCAATTCAAATTGAATCTGAGAACATTCACTTTCTGGGGTTTCACTTGCAAAACTCAACATGGTGTCTTCCATCAGTTCTACAAGAATGGCTTCACCCATTTCAACACCAACTGTTTTGACATCGCATCGAAGGTTCATCTATGCTTCACTGCGACTGAGGAAAGGGAAGGATATGCCAGCATACTTCTTCCCAGACCTTAAGAATTACCTTTTTCATATCTCGGGTTGGCCTTGTGCTATGTTTTACAAATGATACCCAAGGGCAGACCCCAAAGTGATGCCAACAAACGTCCATGAGAACTTCATTGATACAGTTAAATAAGATCTTCTGATCATGGCTAAGCTGGTCTAGGAAGAACTCTACCTCATCAAACAAGGATTGATATAGTATCTGGTCCGAGGAAAGGTACTTGATCTGTAGTTGATCTCTATTTAGGCCATAGGCTTGCAGCACTGCCTTAATGTAGTCAAATATCAATTTATTTTCTTCATCACTATATTTTCCTCCATCAATTTGATACATAGGTGAAGAGTCATGTTCTTAAAATTGGATTTGTAAAGGCTGTATTGGTACTTTAACTGAAAATCATTAATGAATCTGATGTCAGCTTCATATAATTAACATGATAATTATAAAGATATGAAAGCAAGAATATCATAGGCTGGTTGGTCATTTGTTAAAAATGTTTTAACTTTTGTTTGTCTGCAGGCAAAGAAAAAAAAAATACTAGAATATGCAACCAAACAAATTTCTAAACTATTTCTAGAAGAATTTTAGAATAAAATATGATTTAGACAACCCCAGTAACCAGCCTGTTGTATCCTATATCTGCATTCAGTACAAGTTTAAAGAGATTGAAATAATTTTAATAACATTGTCAAAGAGGCCCCTCATGACTCTAATGCATGAAGGCATACCAGGTTCAAACTGGTGTTTTTAGGGCTGGTGTCATCCTCTAAGAATGGTGTATCAAGAACGGATACATGACTTGGTCGCTCAGATACATCTGTACCACTTTCTGGCTCTTCAATTTTCTTGATCAATGAAGAGTGAGAAGGGGATGACAGTGAAGAAGATAGTGGTCAGCGCTCTTCTGAAACATCCTGTGAAGAACAATGATAGTATAGATAAGATCTTGCAGATACAAGGGTTGATCCACCAAAGACAAAGCCATAAATTGAGTAGGGCAAAGAAATATTAAGAATTCCCTTATCACTTATTTTGACTACACTTCTAGCATAGACAACAAATTACCTCTAAATTATTAATTCTGAACGAAAACTCGATTCAGAGTAAACTCCTTTAATTATCATAGCATAACCAAGAACAATTGTTCGTTTAGATATCACAAGACATACCAAGAGACATTACCTGATTTAAACATTGAGAAGGTCTTGAACCATCAAAAATTTTAGAGTCATCACAATTTTGGTCATTTCTTGCTACAGAGGAAAAATTCAAAATATTTATCTCCATTACAGATTCAACATTATCTGCACAAAACTTATGAAGGGATAAATAATAGAAAACTTGAAAGCAGGCTTCAAAGTTTATCATAGCATCTATCAATTAAATTTATGTACTTTGAACATTCCATAAAATATTGGTTATTGACATAGGATTAGCCTACAAGTTCAATTATTTTTTTATTTTACAAACTCAAATGCAATCACAGTTCCATATATTATAAAGAAAGATTACGTGAGCTAATCAGGGTCCATACCCTCTAATGACTTTCCCATGTTATTTTTGTACACTGGTTTATTTTATTTTATTGTTTGGGTTGGGTAGTGATCAACATGCTTTATTCATACTTGGTCTCTTAGGCTTTGTTTGGTTTGGTTCACTATATAAGATTATATATGATAATATAAACTAATACAATCTAATCTTATATGTTTTGTGCACACAAATAATTATATAAATTTATACAATTAAAATCTTTTTATGGTGATCACTTTATAAAAATAGGGGGAGGGGGTGGGATAATGTCATATATGATTGGATAAGATAATAGTTTAATTTTTTCGACTAAAATACTCTTAGATATAAAAAAAGTATTAGATTTATCATAATTATTTTTTATTCTAATTTTAACACAAAAATAATTATAAAAATAACATCAAATTTATCAAAATTAATTTTGCCTAATTTAACATAAAATAACATCTAAAAATATTATTTAAATTATTTATTAATATAATCTTTACACAAAAATGTCAAAGTTGTGAAAGACTTCTAATAGTATTTTACTATTTTAGTCAAAATAGTCAAACTTTAATTATATTCAATCTTGTATTATTCATCAATAAATACATGATAGGATTATGTTATATAATTCATTGATTATATATTGTCACAAATAAATATATGATAATATAAAAATATATCAGATAAATAAATTATACAATATTATTAAGTATCTCTTATACTATCTATTCTTATCCTATGCTATGCACAAACATGACCTTAATATTTTTGAAATACACCGTTGGCCACTCTTCACTCAGGAAAGCCAACAACATTGACAGAACCCATTCATCTAAGCATGAAAGGGCTTCACCTGCCTCTCTGAATCAGCGAAGGGGGCAGGCGGAGGCACAACACCAAACATTGGTTGTGCCCTGCATGGAATATTGTGGCTGTCACTGCAGCTTGGATTAAGGGTGAAGGTCAGTCTAGATATGGACTAGGAATCTTTCTGTTTGGGATTAAAGGAAAAATAATTTTTTCTTTGGTGTGATAATAAATTTAATTAAATGAAACAAATAATATAGAAAAATAAAAATTAAGCCATATTTAGGGTTAAAATATTTATAAATTTTTTTATTACAATATGTGAACATTTTTTAAAAAAAAATCATGATTGCAATGACCGTAACCCACATCATAACACTTTCATACAGCAACCATATCCGCAATTGCACGTAATTTAAAACACCCGTTGACTTAATTGATAAAATCAAGCCGTGTCAACTAAAGAGTCTTAGAAGGAGTATAGTATACTAATTTTTTATATACCGTAAAAAATAATGTGATGTCAAGATATGATCATGTTATCTTAAATTTCGTTAAATATAAATATGTTAAATACTTTCTGTAATCGAATGCATCATAAACAAGATGTCAATATACAAATCGCATCACCTCCTTGGTGATCCTTGCCTTAGATCTTTTGTTAGTAGACATACTAGGTAAAATAACACTAGCTGCTAAATTATTTGTAAACCACCTGCCTGTATATTATCATAATATTGGCTAGATATTGATTTAAGGAAGAAACTTTGAGGCCCCTTTCCCATAGAAAATTGGGATTTTGTGATGTCATATTTGGGATCAAAGATTCAGACAAGTTGCAGTTTCGAAATTACAGGATGGTCTTTGTCTATGATAATCTCAAATGTGTTTGCTCCTGAACTCTAGCTAGTTGAATAATGGCTTGAATAAATGGTATGGGATGCTAATTTGATTCCTTGATATAACTAGGCGTAATTCCCTAAAGCCATTTTGAAAGAGTAACAAACTGCCATGCCATCCAATTACCCATAGATAGAGACATACCAACATATTATTATTTCCCAGCAACACTAGTCAGCAAACAAATCCAACTATATATCGATTTTCAAGGCAATCATTTTTTCTAAAGAAAAGGCACTTAATCCTTGCATTAGATTTTAGGTTCGATCAATAAAAAGCATCTAAATGTTTCATAACTAAAATGACCAAAACTATAGAACTACAACTCCAAATCAAAAGTTTTGAAAATTTGTTAAATTTTGAGTTTGATGATCACTACTTACATACAAGATGAGAATTAAATTTGATCTTGAGTTAGGTTTCCCATTTTATTTTATATGAAAATTTGTTAAATTTTGAGTTTGAATCAATTAAAAAACTTACAAAAATCATACTTGCCATGTAACCCTGCAAGAACTATAATTAGAATCTAAAATGGCTTAAGTTGAAACTATAGCCTATAGGCGAGCTAGATGCACATGGAAGGCAGTACCAGCTATGAGAAACGTATACAAGTTTTGGTATATGTAAATAAGTGTTCATTATCTATACTAAAATTATGTGTTTGACAGTTTTAGAGACTATTGAATTAAATTTGTTATTATTATTTTTATATTGTCTTTTTAATTTTTTTAAAATAAATAATTAGTTAATATTATTCTTATATTAAGCTGTTAATTGATTTTTAATTAGTACATCAAAAGTCTGAATATAGACATTATATGAATTGGTTATTTTGTCTGAATATGTTATACATATATCATAGATATATATTGTGTTTTCTGTGCAAGGCTGATATAGGAGGATATGATAAGTTGAAAAATTTCTAGTTAGTGCTTTACAATCTTTATTATGATATCTATACATTGCTTTAGCTTTTCCATTACATTTCTATTTAGTGCATGGAAATGTCTTGTCATATAATGGGCAAATGTTTCAATAGCCCTGACAAAAATAATTATGGTAAAAGATTCAATTATATATAGATTATGTTACGTTTGGTTATTCTTTGTATTTATAAAATTCAAATATATAATGATCAATAATATTTATTTTGTTATTATGGTTAAGTAGTTTTTAAATTAATTTATGTGTTTCAAATAATAAGAGTATAACAAAATTTTCCATTTCCGTTGTAGTTGTCTTCCTTTAAAACAAATCGTTGTTTTCTTTTTAAAACAGAGGCTTGAATTTAGGTCTTCTTTGAAAAATTATATTAAATAAACTCTTATGGCAAGTATACTATATAAAATAAATTAATTTACGTTTAAATAAATATTTTAAAAATGGTTTAATTAAAAAATTCATGAAAATAAGTTAAAATTATTGACTAAACAGGTTTTTCGGTCATCCAAAATCGAACATGGTCCCCTTTGCATTTGGCTATAAATACAAATTTTCACCCAATTAAGGAAACTCATTTTCAAGAATCAAGATACTGAAAATGTTTCTTCCTTTGGAGCTGGTCGCCAACATCCTTTGCCGATTGTCAGTAAAGGATCTCCATTTTAGGTGTGTATCAAAAGCCTGGTATGCTTTAATCGACAGCCAGATTTCATCAAAATGCATCTTTAGAAATCTAAGGAAACAGACTCTCATCTTATTCCGATTCTTGCGCTTGAACCTAATAATCTCTGTTCTTTCAACTTCGATCCCTTTGTTAATGTCATTTCACTGAATCCTCCCCTTAGAAGCTCCTCTAATGTTATAGGTTTTGAATTTAATTTGAAGTTCCTGGGTTCTTGCAATGGCTTGCTCTGCATGTGTGTATATTATCAAATTGCCTTGTGGAACATAGATGAGAAACTGCCAAGTGTTGCCCTTTACGCCTTTTCTGACTCGGGTTCAACCCCTTGATTATTGGTGGATTCTTTTTGTTTCGGGTATGATGATATCAGACGGTAAGAAGGTTGTGAGGATGTTTCACTACTTTTGTCCGATGGCTCCATTCACTCTGAATAAGATTTTAGTTCAAAAAGTTATTCTTGGAAAATGGTTCTTTCCCGCTTCGTTTAAATAATACAGACCCTACAGAGAGGATTCAAATACATACAATTGAGTTCTATTGCGGTGCTTGGCATTACTTGACATAGACAGGAACAAAATCAGACGTCCCTTTCGCCGTTGCTTGACATTGAAAGGGTGTCGCTACCTAGCCTTAGAGAGGGTGTTATGCGTTTCTCAGTTATGGGAGAATGATTGGCCTTCATTGATGCATGGATCATGCGAGAATAGAGGGTGAAGGAATCTTGGGGTAAACTATTTACAGTTGTAGAGAACATGATGACGCCGCGCGCTATGATTCGTTTAGCATATTCAAAGACAGGTGAAAAGGGTCTCATGAAACAAGGGACTAGACTTCTTTGGTATAATCTATGTGGCGACTTACACCGAAAGTCTGGTTATCAAATCAAAATGAATGGAAAGAAGCATGTTCATAATTCGAGCACATGTAGGTTCAGATTTGTAGGTCATTCCAAGTTAGGATTGACATGTTAGTTTCTTTTCTTCTAGGTTATTCCAAGTTAGGATCGATATGTTAGTTTCTTGTGTCACGGATACTAGGCACCACTTGCTCCACTGTCACATTTTGGTTCTTGGAAATCTCAAGTCTATTTTGGCTGTTGTGTGCAACAGATGTTCAAGCTTTATAAGAAAAAAAGAATTTTTTCACGATAAAAAGTCATGGTAAAATGTTCTAAATTGTGTGACAATTACAAGAGTCACCAAATTGAGTTCGTGGTTTAAACAACAGTAACTGAGCTCATTTGTCATGGAATACTACTGTGACAAGATGAAGAAAAATGTTATGGCAAATTTTATATCAATTTGTGGTTCAAAAATCTCGCCACAAATGTTTGCCTCGGCTTTGCCATTGAAGTGCATAGCATCATTGCCATGGTTTATTTATTCCATGACAAATTTTACATAAAAATTTTGCCACAATTATATATATTCGTGGTAAATTTACTATGTATTTTGTCACAGTTCTAACCACAGTTGTTCATTAAATTTTTTTTATTGACTTATTGTGGCAGTCAAATTTTTGTTGCAACAGTTTTAGCCACGGTTCCTCATTTAATTTTTTTATTGACTTGCTGCGACAATTTGACACAGTATAATACGTCTATGGAAAATCAGTTTATTTGCCACGATTGTAGCAATGGTGTTTTATTAAAAA
>JASKGM010083719.1:0-14309 GCA_034509205.1 Ceratonia siliqua | reverse complement strand
GGCACCACTCTTTCTAGTTCTTGTGGGAAGTTTTTCCTTAATGCAATCAACACATGCCCAAAAAGAAATGTAAATCATGTAGGATCTCATGTTTTTTGAGCTTTCAATCATTTCCTTAGAAATATGTCCTAGATGCCTATGCCACAACTTAGAAGAGTTCAAATCAGCTCTATCACGTTTACTCCCAGCAATAATATTTGCAACCAATGATCTAGATATAGGCAAGGTAGAATCCAACTCAATCATATATAAATCATAATAAAGAACACCGAAACCAACCACACCAGAAGTATAATGTATAATAACTTTTCCATTACCAAATAGAAAAGAATAACCTTATTTGTCCCAAACAGAAAGTGAAATCAAATTCATTCTCATAAAAGATACATAGAAAGTGTCTTTTACTTCAAAGACAAGTCCAGAAGCTAATTTCAAATCAACTACTCCTATGTGCTTCGCTTTAACTTCGGCACCATTCCTTACATTGACCACTAGTTCTCCATCACTTGGTTTCCTCCGGTTTCTGAATTCCTATAAGGAATTTGTCACATGAATGGTAGAACCAGTATCTAACCACTAAGTATGACTGGAAACATCTACAAGATTTTATTCAAAATACGCCAGAGCTAGAAGAGTACCTTTCTGTGCTTGTAAGCTCTGTAAAGCATAACAATCATGTTTCTTGTTACCATGCTTTTTACAGTAATGACATTTTCCCTTGAAATATGCCTTCTTCGATTTAAAGTGCTTATCAAACTTACCTTCTTTCTTTCTTTCAAAACCTTTGCCCTTATTCCCCTTTTGAAATTTCCTATTCTTGTCATTTTTACTTCTTGAACCATCGAAGTCAAACTGGGCACTATGTGTTTTCCCTTTCTTAATAGACTTTTCTTCCTTGGAAACAATGAAAATCAATTCATTTATGGTCCACTCCTCCTTATGGGCATAGTATAGGATGTTTTCAGCACATCAAACTGAGATGGGAGATTTCTAGAATCTATCACACCAGATAACATGGATTTCAACTTATTATAATAGTTGATGAGCTTCGTGATATGCTCACGCACCCCATTAACTCCATCATATTTGGTCATTTCTAATAGCAAGATAACACCCCTTTTCAGCCTTGCCAAACTTCATAAACTTCTCACCAACTGTATTAAAGAATTCATTAGCACTATTGGCCTCAGGAGTACTCTGCCTGATAGATTTAATTTCTCCATGGTGTATTTTATTACTATCATGCACACTCTATTTGAGTGCACCGATTTCTCATAATAAGGCATTTCAACAGCAGAAGAATTTTCAGTGGGCTTCACAGGCTCGTCTTTCCCTCAATGCTATATCCACATTAGTGATGGCAACATATAAATTGAGGGGATCAAGCCTAAGGGTCCGAATCATAGTGTATAAGAATATTTTTATTAGTAAATCTCCAATATTATGCCCTTAAGGTTTCGCACTGACAAGGGACGCATATCATTAACATACTCTCAAATTTATTTTTAATCATCACATTTTACATAATTAGTCTCGTGATAGGCAAGCTCTAAGCCATGTAAAATTAATTGTTAATAATATATTATGCAATTACATATTAGAACCTCGGATTTTGCACAGTAATCAACAATTTAATCAAGAATATTTACATAACATAAATTAATATGCATATCAATTGGGAAAATTAAATATGAACCTATGTTGTTGTGTTGGAGAGTGTATCAAATATGTTATTTAAGAATATATAGAATATCAACTAGCAAAATTTCAAGTCAAATCTTGGAGAGTACACAATGTAAATGCACTATTAAAAGTTTATGGAAACTTAGGAAATTATATTTTCAGATAAAAATTTTTCAAAATTTTCATAGAATTAGGTGTTTTTTATACTACTCATGAGTATTGATACTTGAGTAGTTTTTTATTTTTTTTATTATAGTTATTTTATTTTTTATTTTATTTTTCTTACAATTTTATTTTAAAAAATCTAAAAGAATTAAAAAAATTATTTATTTATTTATTTTAAAATATTTATGTTATGAAAATTTTAATTTTTTTTAAAATAAAATTTTAAAAAACTAAAAAATTAAAACTAAAAACAATACTTGAGCACGCGCTGGCACGCCTGAGTCTCGCAAGTGGGGAAGTACTTAAAGGCTGAGGCTTCTTCCTCGCCTAATGGGTCAACAAACCGAGTTAATTTACCAAGATGGCACGGAGAACATGACCCGACGTGTTCCTTCACCGTTTGACCTGTTTTGACAGTCATTCTTGACAAAATTTCATGATCTATCAAATCCCCAACCTAATATTGTCTATTTATATAAAAAAATTCGAGTAATTAAAACTAGGTTTGACGGGGTTTTGATCTTAAGCTTTAATTCATGTCTTATGTCTTTATTTTCTTAGACATTTTAGATTTCAAAACGAATATCTTATCAAAATTAGAATGTAGAAAAATTATGTTTAATTCTAAATGCATATCCATGTCTTAAGCCAAATTTACATTTAATTTGGAAAGGGAAAATATAAAAATAAAAATAAAAAAATAAAAAAAAATAAAAAACTTACTTCTAAATATTAATAGGGTAACTAATACATATGATGGAAGTTATGTTATTTTATAAAAGAGTAATATTTGATGAAAGGGGTATGATTTATATGTGGGTCTTACACCAAAGTTATTTTTTTTTCATAAAATATTATTATTCAATAAGTAACATAAAAATTTTAAATACATATATACATAATAAATAAAGTAGGGACCTTATATTGTGAGTTATTTTCAATGTACTTCTTACTTATCATAAATAATCAATATTTAATCTAAGTTTTAAATGAGTTCAAAATAAAATGATCATAGCTTCTACATGACTCAACCATTAAGCTCATGATAATATATTATAATCACCCAACTGTAAAACTGGAGAATATAATTAAGCCCCAGAAAATAAGTTAAATAATTTCAATAATTTATTAAAGATTTTAAATTCAAACAAAATACTATATATACATTTGAAATGGCATACTCAAATGATTACAAGTTATTATTTAATCTAGATCTCGTCCTCTACCGAATCCATATTTAATCATAACGTAAAGAAATATTTACCAAGTAAAGTACTGTCATTTTAAACGATTTGCATGCTTCACGTGTGATAAATGATGATGGGATAGATAGTAGTTGTTATCTTCCTTTTAAATTATTTATTATTTAAAATAATAATATAAAAATTAAAATAATTATTAAATAATTTTAATTATAATAAAAAATAATTAAATTAAATTAAATTATTTTTATTAAAATTAATATAAATTTTTATTATTATTCTATTAAAGATAATAATAAATAAAAATAATATTAAAAAAATAATAATTAATATTTTATTAATAATATAAAATAACAGATAATTTAAAATAAAATAAAATTATTAAAATAATAAATAATTTAAAATGAAAGAAATAAATTATAATTGTATAGTTATTTTTAGATAATTATGATATAAAATAAAATTAATTATAATTATAATTATATAAAAATAAATAAATAATTACAATTTACTTAATTATACTTTATCTAATTAAATGTTAATTAAATGGAATACAAATCATTACAGGTAGGCAATCTATTCTTACTATATATAAAATTTGATTATACAATCTAAATTTGCACGGTTGGTCCAATAAAATAATCAAACTTCACATAATATATTATTAGATTATTAGATTTTAAAATTGAATATATACTTAAATTTTGATAATTCATGTTATATTATCAATAAAAATTAACTCAATTAATAAAATTAAATTGCAATAATTAAAATTTTTTTATTCCAATCATTAATTATGATGCACTTCTAAAATATTTTTTTCTCTAAATTTTTGTTTACAAAAAAATAAAAAATATTATTTATACATTTTTTATTATACTTTTCTTATATTTATATTTTTAATCATTAATGTATTAAGTAATAATAATAATGACATAATAACAAAATATACAAATAACGGTACTTAAAAAAATGGTACCCCACTACCACATGAGACTCGGCAAGAATTAAGGTGGAGGTATCAAACCGACACGTGTACTACCATTTTGACGCAAAATTTCATTTCTATCATCCAGTCATCGCCTCATCAGATACTGGGAATACCCGGTAACCCTTCTTCCAAACGGTAGGCCCAGCCACGGATTTCACCCTCTTCCCTTTTGAATTCGGATTCGGTCACCTCGCATACGACATAATCGGTCTAGTTACATCAAAAATTTTTGTTTAAAAAATAGATAATCAAAATTAAATATATTATTTAAAAAAATTAAATAAAATATCTTTTTTAAACTGAGCCGTCCGTATTGATACGGACGGCTCAAATTTTTCGGAGAGGACGGTAATGTCCTAGACAGAATCTTTCTCCCTTTCCAGACTAACAACACGAAACAAAGAACGCGCATTCACCTTCAAATTCTGAAAACGACTGTGCAGCAGCCCACCCTCTCTTCCCATTCCTGCTCCATTCCCCCACTTTTTATATAACGCAGTTGTGGTCTGTCTCAAGAAAAAAATGTGTTGTAGACTTTTCTTCTCGTCCTTACGCTGACTCGCTGAGTCCCTAGCTGTCTCTCATTCATCCTTATCTGCCCCTTCACTCTCTTCTCTGGTTTTCTGGGTCTTACCTGCTTGTTTCTTTTCACTTTTGCCAAAAGAAATTTCTCTCAAGAGCTTTCAAGATGACTGGGGTTCCAGAAGGAGGTAGAGTTACCCTTGATATGCTTAAACAGAAAATGGCAGAGTTTGCAAAGGAGAGGGATTGGGACCAGTATCACAGCCCTAGAAACCTCCTTTTGGCTTTGGTATGCTTATTTTTCAAATCCCAGAATGAAGGTCTTGTTTTTGTCTAGTTGGCGTTTTGCACCTTGTATGTACGTTATTTGTTATATCGTTTCTGAGGGGTATCCATTTGAATTTTTGTGTGCTTGTGGTTGATTTCTGGTGAGGGAAGTAGGATCAGTTTTTTTGTTCTCTCTCCTAGTCTCCTTATATCGTTTGAAGATTGATCCAACTGATGAACATCTGATATGAGTGACAAAGATGCTAACAGTGATGTTTTAAGCATTTAAATTAGGCATTTGGATGTTTTCTTGCAAGTTGGCTCCTTTATTAGTTTAAAATTATGGTACAGTACTTTAAACTTTATTAAGCCCCCACATTTTTCATAGTGACCAAGGTCCGAATTCGAATGTTGCCTAACCTGACTCAAAATCGACTTGGCAAATGGATTTTTTTTTTTTTTTTTTGCTGTTGTCATAGAAATCCTTGGATATTGGAACCCACAATACAGTATTTCTCCCTTCTAAAGTGGGTCAAAATTATTTCTGAGATTGTTCTTCAGCTGCTATTATGATTTGGGTAACATAAAAAGTTTTGTTGACTGTACAGGTGGGTGAAGTGGGAGAACTGTCTGAGATATTCCAGTGGAAAGGCGAGGTTCCAAAGGGGCTTCCAGATTGGAGAGCGGATGAAAAAGTTCATCTTGGAGAAGAGCTTTCAGATGTGTTGCTTTACCTTGTCAGGCTCTCTGATGTCTGTGGAATTGATCTTGGCAAAGCTGCTTTGAGAAAGGTTGAGCTCAATGCTCTAAAATACCCAGCAGCCGAAGTCTGCAAGGACACTTCAGGCAAGCAGAATCAGAGCTCCAACACGGGTACCACCACAGTCCTCACCAATAATGTCACTGAAAGTGATTGATAATCAGCTACTACATAAGGATAATCTGTTAGCTGTTATAGGGTTGTGGAACTTGGTAAGGGGCATAGGTGGAGAGGCTGATTTAGGAAGGGTTTGAAACATTGCATGGGACTAGCAGGGGTAGCGTATCTTGGTATGTTTATTCTCAACAGATTTTGTTACTGTTTTGGCTCACGGAACAGAATCCTCTTGACAGATATGAGATATGGTGAAATCTCTGTTTTCCATATTTGGGTTCATTGCTTCTTTTACCATCTGTCCTATCTAAATCTTCAACCCTTTCCTGTTTCTGTACTTTTTGGATTTGAAATTAATGTCTTATAAGTGATCTTCGATTGGTGAGCCATATATTTATTGGAAGGGAAAGGGTGGAACCGATACTGAGAATTGATTCTTTTTTCGTTCTGAGAAACTTCTTCTCGCAATGAAGCTACCGTTTGGCATGACAATGGAATTACGTGCACAAATTGAGTAGTTTGAAAGGAATGTGGGACAACATGCTGGAGACAACGTATCGTAGTGTACCACGTAATCAATTGCGTGACTAGGGATGAAGAGCTTACTGCTGTCAACAGTGTGCCTATTTGATTCAGTCTAGCTGTGATGACTTCCTGCGTTAGGCGATTATACTGTGATGAGATTCCATCTCACGTGGGATGAGATTCTATTTTCACCTTCATCTTATGCGCATGCACGTTATTTAAAAATAATAATTTTTATAAAATAAAAAATTAATTAAAAAAAACATATTTTAATAAAATAAAAAGTTATTTTATATTCAAAAATAAGAATGATTTTTAATTAAAAAAGTGTTTAGTCATACGATTATAAAAGAATTTTTAATTAATAAAATTATAAAATAATTTTTAATTAATAAAATTATTAAAAATAACATGTATAAAAAAATTTTAATGAGTTAAATTATATATTTAATTTTAAAATAACAAAATATATATATAATTAAAAATAATAATATTAAAATAATAATTATGTAAAATTAATTATAATAAAAAATAATTTAATGAAAAAAATATAATTGTATTAAAAATATTTAATTAAATTATATAATTATGATAAAATTTAATTATAATATTATAATAAAAATATATATTATTATCATGAGTTGAAGAATAAAATTATTAAATAAAAATAAATTTTTTTTTAGTAGGAGAAGTTATAAAATAATAATTATATTTTAATTATAATTTTTTATTTATTCGAACGGCTACACAAATTACAAAAAGAATTATTTAAAAAAAAAATCCTTCCCTTTTTACAAAAAAAAATCCAAACGCATCCTAAGACTAAAATATATGGAGTGTGACGAATTTGGATCTAAATTTTTTTAACCTGGATCTTTTCTTATATTTTTGGTCACATGGCAAAATCACGCTCTTCTACTGTCATTATTGCTTTTTTCTCTCATGTCATATGGCCGTTGATTTCTTAAAAAAGATAGAAAAAAATCCAAGTCGGTCCAGATTAAGTGTGACCTATTATTTTATGGTCAATATTTCTAGGTATAATTATAATGAAATGTTATTTGAAATATTTATGACATTTAAATTTGTATTTAATGGTATGAAACTATGTGATTTTATTCCTTGTGCTTGTGTGGTAGTACTAAATAAAAATTAATATCATATGATATTTATTAATAATTTTATAGTATTTATTAATAATTTTATAGTATTAATTTCATAGTAAAGTAAATTATTTTTAAAATTTTTAACAATATTATATTTTGAAATATTTTATGAATTTTATTTTGTATCATTTTGAATTACTATTCTAAAATATAGTATATAAAAATGTATAAATTCAATTAAAAAATATTTTATCATACTCTTAAGAAGGGACAATTCAGTTTGGGTAAAGGGAATTTATGCATTTTTTTACCAAAGTAAAATTTTATTGAGTGAGTAACCTTAAATTAAGATATTTGCTCATTTTCAAATATATTTTTAATAAAACTTGATAGTGTATAAAACAAATTTGAAAAGGTCTTGCTCTTTTTCGAAATACCAAAGAAGCTTACTCAAACATAGTGAGTATGATAGAAAACATATTTCTTAGAACAAACTTAGCAATAATGAATGATGCAGTGCTCAACAAACTCAAGGTGAACAAAATACAAAAAGGAGGCACACCAGCCTTTATAAACTCAAACCCGAGAAAGCACTCACAGCATTTACAAACCCTAACCCAAGGAAAGTTATCCCATGCTTTTACAAACCCTAAGTGTTTATTTTTTTTTCCAAGAATTTAACCAAACTTATTACACCAGAATAATGAAATAAATGCTCACAAAAAGTTGTTCTTACAATAAACTTCTTTAGAAGTAAATGATTGAAGAGGGCAATAGAATATTTCAGCATTCTTATTGGTCAGGTTCCTTTCTTCAATGCTTCAAAGCACTTACCTTTATAATGGAGAGTTCTGGATATTGGGAATGCATTAGATGCTTCCAGGGCTATTGTAGGACACTTAATCATAGAAGGGGGCTAGGCGTGCTTTTTTTTTTTTGGTGGATTCTAGATTGTGAGTAATTAACGTGTGTTAATTCCTTAATTACTTTGCTTCTGTCTGCGTCAATTGGTATCAGAGCACGAATTTGCCAAGGATTAATGGCCAATCATGAAGGAGTTGGAAGATCTATTAACAGTGATCATGGGATAGAATACTGCAACTAAGTTCCAATGCTGTCGAGGGTGAAATAAAGGAGCTGTTGGGGCTGGAGGAGTTGCCCTTGGCCGAGAAACGATGGGTGTTGAAAAAGGAGTTATTGCGCTCTAAGAATTACCCTTAGCCTGAGTGTAGCGGGCACTGACCTAGGCGTTGGCCAGGGCACTGGAATGGGTTGAGACGCTGGCATGCAATACGCTAGGATAGGCAACTGGGGGCTACTGGGCGAGCTACATAATGGCTGAGTGTGTGCTCTATGAACACCCCTCAAGGATTCTTGTGGGTGAAGAATCTGAAACTGAAGATGAATACCACCACAACGAAAGAGAGCCAGTTAACTTAGTTGTACAGTAGGTTTTCTGTCTAGCTAAGCAAGGAGAATTACCCTAGAGGCTTAGTATCTTTAAGTCTTCATGTGTGGTCGAGAAGAAGGTGTGTGATTGTATTGTTGATTATGGGAGTTGCGAAAACTTAATGGCTAAGAAGTTAATAGAACATATGAAGTTACCTACAGGACCTCATCCCTCACCCTATTTAATTGGGTGGGTGAAGAAGGGATCGATAGTGAGAATGACTGAAGTCTTTAGGGTTCCTAATTTCAACGGGAATATATACGCTTTTAGGCTCAAGAGTGAAGTTGTTGTGTGGTGGGATCCAGGAGGGATCCATTTGTTCCGGCATTAACTCGAGGGAGTTTCAAGTGAAGGATATTGAAGTAGGACACTTAGTCATAGAAGAAGGCTAGGCGTGCTTAAGAGAGAGTCTACTGCAACATTTTTGTTTCTATTTTATATCTTTTTATTTATTTTATTTTTAGTTTTTAGTATTTACTTTCTAATTTATATAATTACCCTTATTAGGTGTTATTTTATTATTAAGACTTTTTTTATTATTAGAGATTTAAAGGCTTAGAATTTTTTATTATTTTATTGTTTTAGTATTCTTATATATAGATGCTAGTGTGCCGCTTGTATATATACTTTTTATAATAATAAAGTTGTAATTTTTAATTAGAGTGTTCACTCTATTTTTTTAGTGAATTTTATATTTTAAATAATTAACGTATATTAATTCTTTAATTATTTTGCTTCTATTTACGTGAGTGGCCGTTCAACCACTTTCAACGTTCATCTTCCGAGCTTACGTTCATCTTCCGAGCTTAGATAGCCTTCTGTATTTTCTTTTTGATCTTTTGCTCTTCTATTTGCTCTAAGTTCATTTCAATTTCAATAGGGCAGCTAGTTTCGTAAGCTTTATGTATTCAAGTTCTGGATGGCAGTCATTCGAATTTACTAGCATAGAGATATGAAACAAAATGCTTTTAACTAGTGGACATTTCCCAAAACGTGTGTTCCCGAATATCTAGGAAGAAAAGTTCTTTTTGACTTTCAAAAAATGATAGTTAAGAGTGAATTTAGATTCAACCTTACTTATGTTTCTTAAATCATGATTATTTATTTATTATTAGATAATTATAATTTATTTGATAAAGTACGTATATTTTATTACTCATATTTTTTTATCATGGTCGTTTAAAAGTAAATGAACACTACGATATTAACATGATCAATTATATTGTACTCTTAACATGACCGAATTCGAATTCAATTAAGAGCCATAGAAATATATTATTATAATATATCTTATCAACTCAAGGTATAAAAATAAAATAATATTATTTATACATCACTTTTTTTTATACCTTTTTTACACTTTCACTTAACCAATGATATATTATATTATTATTTATCATCTATTATTATTATTATTATTTTATAATATATTAATGGTTCAAAATTAAAATATAAAAAAAAATAATGTACAAATAACATTACACTTACAATTATTTTTATAATGCACCAAGTTAGCACATAGATTAAGGTGAAAAACAAAAGTTCCTTGTTCCTTCTCTCGATAAACAATGGTACATTCTAATTTTAAAAAAACCAAGGTACTTAGAATCTCATATTCTCTTTCATCAAAAAAATATGTTGCTGTTATAAAAGCTAGGTTAGATTAATCATCAACCAGATTTTTAATTAAGGAGCTTGATTCTCAACAAATTTAATAGTGATCACATAAATAGATCAAACTCATTGTTATAAAAATCATACTAGACAAACTAAGTATTGATTCATGGTTCAATTCAATCCTCACCAAGTATAAGTAATTTTAAACTAATTAAAAACTGAACATACTAGTCAACATAGAACCGGTTTAGCTTACAATGATGTGATTCTTTACGAGTTATTCTTGCCCACCAAATGGTAGAGGGAAGATTAGAAGTACATATTTTTTTAAGGGTATGTGTTATGTTATTTTAGAGTAGTCATATTTTTGGAGTAGTTTTTATTTTATTTTATTTAAAAAATAATTTAAAAGAATCTAAAAATTTAAAAAAATAAAAACAATTCCATAATACAAGTATTCAAAAATAAATAAAAATAAATAAAGAAACAGGAAATTTTTTTTATTTTTTTATATTCTTTTAAATTATTTCTTAAAATAAAAAATAAAAAAAATAAAAAATAAAAAATCACTCCAAGAACTTGACTACTTTAAGAGTATAACTATTCTAGAGTAACATAATAAAAACCTTTTAGAAGTAAAGCTTTTCATTTAACCAAATGATTTTATGATAATAAATTTAAATTTAATCATTTTCTTAAAATCATGGCCGTCAGCTACTTCATGCTCTTCATAATAGTAAAGGAAAATCACTTGAACTTTTTGGCCTTTACTCCTTTCCGGAGCGCACTAACGGAAAACCTGAGATAATGACGCCGCTTCTTAGCTGCTATGAAAGTTAAGTGTCTTAAAGAAAGAATGCTTGCTGCAATGCTGCTTGCCTGCTTTACCATTTTGACCAAGGGCGCTACTCTCCAGTAAGGCCTTTATCTCTCTACTATGAGTATCAGAAATCTCCAACTCAACGTTAGAGAGAGCATCAAAGGAGAATCTCCAACAAATGGGGTTGGCCAGGAAATGGAGTCATAGAAGCTGTTGATGGAATCTCCAACATATGGGCATATTTTGTTTATACTAATTTGTTTGGGGTGAGTCTTCCCTAACATATTAAATTTATTATAATATTCTTATGTTATCTTTTAATTGTGTGTGGGTGGGATCTGAGCTATTGAAATTCTTTTATAATTAAATATTTTTTAAATTTTTATCGTATCTTTTTTTTTGTATCAATTAAATATTTTAAAATTTTATTTAAAATTTTTATTCACACTTTTAATTAAACGTATTTACTTATGCAATTAGAATTAGTTTTTTTATTAGATAAACTTTTGATCTTCCTTTTTTTTCTTTTTTGATAATTTAAAATTACTTATTAATGTTTTGAATAATATTTTATATAATTTTAATTCCAAGAAAAAGCATGATGGCCATCACCATCTAATTCGATTAGTAAAAAATTATTTTTGATATCTAAAATTTGGATGTATTTTTAATTATAATTTAAGCATAATTTGTGAAAATAAATAAACCATATTATTCAATTTGTTATAGAATTTTGGTATAAAAATAATTATTAATTTAAAACTTTCCTTTGTTAAAATATTTCAAATATAATTTAAAATTGTAACTAATTTATATTTAAATTATTTATTGAGATTCTCAATTAATATTAATATCTTTACTATTATAATTAGTTTCAATTTATTATTAAAAATTGAAGGTTTTATTATTTTTTGAAAATTAATAATTTATAAAAGATAACTTTTTGATTCAAAAATTAATACTCATACATGAAAATAATTAAAGCTTAAAATAAAAATCATATTTGAAGTATGCAAGGGAAGATAAGAAATATTTTTTTTTGGCTATTTACATTGTGTGCCAATCCTAACATTTTTGGCTGCGATTCTTTGCACGAAAGAACAAAATTATTTTGTTCAAAAAAAAAAAACATATGAGCCTTTTGCATAGCTCATATTCATAGAAAAATAAAGAAAATTATCTCAGTCGAAAATGTTAGGATCTGGGTCCATTTACATTATTGGAGCATACAATTCTATCAAAATTTATACTTGCATCAATATTTGTATGTTCTGTGATCATTTGATTATATAAAAAATTAAATCTCAATGAAAAGGTTGTAATTATGTGAAAAAGAAGAATAATTAACAGGAAAGAAAGAAGCACAGAAGCGCAAAGATATTAATTGTTTATATAAATAATAATAATTTTTTATATAAATGATTAAATTAAGAGAGTGTGAATAAATAATTTAAATATAAATTGGTCAAGTTTGTTTGTTAATAATTATCAAGTTTTTAATTAAAATAAAAAGTAACTTAATAAATTGGTATTATTGAAAATTTCAAAAATCCTTAGTTACAAAAGAATGTCAATAGATATTTGAGAATGTCAATATCTCCAAATGTTGGTTAAATAATAAAAATAACTTTACATAACATAACCAAGTTAATGTTATATGTATTATGAATTAAATGTTAATGATGATTATAAAAATCATTAAGAAAAAAATTATAATTCCATCATAAAGTGCATAATTGATCATTGTTGATGACAAAATTATCGGTTTAGTTTCATAAAGTAAGAAAACATCATAATTATCCATAAATCTATGAAAATCAATTCCCTTAAATTTCTCATAACCAAATACTCACTCACATTTTATTCTTTAAAACTTTTAAAATATAATTTGAAGCTAGCAAATACTAAAACTCTTTTTGGATTTTTTGAATTTTGAAATTTGAAAACTATTTTAAAGAAAACAAACATTGAAACTCTTCATTTTTTGGATTTTGGAAAATAAAACAAAAATAAAATGGAAAACAAATCCTAAAGTGCAAGTTTTCTCTGAGAGAGTAAATTGTAAATAAACATAAAAAAAGTCTAAAAAATCATAAAGCATAAGATAGCGAAATAAAAAAAGAATTACACACTAGCCTCCCATCATAACAAATAGTTTAAATACAAAATTCTTTGCCACTTCTAATAATATAGTAGTACTTTATCAATGTCATTCATGGAAATTAAACATGGTGTGAAAATTGCATGAATTAGAGACCATAGTATGCGTAATTTATAGAAATCTTCCGATTAAAGACATTAACAATCCCTTTAAATCAAGAAACAAAACTAATTTCTTGAATAATAATGACCCCTAAACAAAAAGTTATCAACAACATATAGTACTATTAAGACTAGTAACTAGAAATAACTAACCAAGTTAATGTTATATTTATTGTGAATTTAAATGTTAATGATCATTATAAAAATCATAAAGAAAAACATTATAATTCTAACATGAGTGCATAATATAATATATCATTTTTTTATAATAAAATTAACGGTTTAGGTTTTCATAAAGTAAGAATAACATCATAATTATCAATAAATGTATGAATTTCCTTAAATTTCTCATAACCGAATACTCACTCACATTTTATTCATTAAAATTTAGGTTACAATATAGAATAGCCAAATCCCATATAAGTGGACACCAGGACACATATGTAAAACCATCCTTAGTTATATACATGGATAGAGTGTAGAGCAGAGTGATATATAAAGCAATAATTAATTATAGGGGGGGGGGGCACATAGTACATCTTGTAGGAGGGGGTTGAACTTGGAAACGGCGTCGTTCACATCTTTTCCTGAGACAGTTTCCATAACAAATGTAGTAATCATTTGTGAAAGGAGAGAAATCTGAGATGCAAGTATGAAAGCATTTGAGAGGGCATTCAGTCTTACAAAGCATTATATGATCATCTCTTTGATTTTGTAAAGTACTAGAAAATGGAGAAAGTGGAGGAGCCATGGTGGCTTCTGCCTGTACTTTCAATATAATAGTAATGAATAATATGATTACCATTATTCTAATCTTCAATTGCT
>JASKGM010083708.1:0-11532 GCA_034509205.1 Ceratonia siliqua | reverse complement strand
TATTTTTATAAATTTAATTATTACTCAAATGACTCATTATTTAAGGGACTTTCAGTAAAAATTTATTTTCTATAAAGTTTTAATTTTCATAGGTATTTAGTGAAGTTATATACTTCTCGATGTCCTATTTTTCACGAGTTTTTATCAGAAGTTCATCTTTTTTAAGGTCCGATTATTTCTTTTTCTAAGTTTTTAGTGGAATATTATATTCCCCGAAGTCCTAAAAGACATTATGTTAATGTATATTATCCCCAATGTCTTAATTCATTTTTCAGACTTTAAGTGAAATTTTATGTTCCCCTAATGCCTTAACATTTCACATAATATATATATCAAATAATTTTAAATTACGTTGACCTTAATTTCTTTTAGGGTACGTAGGTGCTTACTTGATAATGCATGTCTACTTATTTTTTTTCGATCTTTGTTCTTTACTATCATATTAATAAAATGAGATAATTAATATTTTATTAAGCATAATTAATTTAAGATAACCATCATCAAAAATAAATCTTATGAGATATCTAACACTTTTCTCATACGTAATTAGAATTTTTAAACATTTTATCTAGTTTGAAGAGTCAACTTTTTTTTAATTTTAAAATTTTAATTATATTTTTAATTAATTGATGTTAATTTTATTTTTTAATATTTTTTAATATATTTAAAATTATAAAATAATAACTTTTTTAACACCTCTATCATCCTTAATAGATATTAATAATATTTAAAAATTAATTAATATATTTTTTAAGTACACTAGAAGTCTAGAATCTAGATATCCTAAGTCTACTGTGCAAATTGAAATTGCAATTCCGTGTGGCAGGCTTATTGATTGTTATTTGACCTTAGATATTGAGCTGTCCTGTCACGTTAAATCACGTCACAGATGACAATTCCAATACAATGCTCGTAAACTTCAATAGAGTATGCTAGCCGAGGCAGGCTTCGTAATCGTATCATATCAAGTACACGTAACACCCAAAATCATATTTAATTTAAGGGGCTTGCCCTTACAGCCTAAAAATGAGGTTGTAATATAATTTTTGATATTTAAATTTAATATTTTTTTAATTTTTGATTTTAATTTTTTTAATATTAATTAATTATTATTTATATTATATAAAATTTTAAAACTTTTAAAATTTTTTATATATTATTTATTTATAATTTTTTTGATATTATTTATTTATAAATAAAAATATTTTTTAAAAATATAAAAATATTTTAAAATAAATATATAATATAAATAATAATTTATTAATATAAAAAAATAAATAATAAATAAACAAACTAATTAAAAAAAATAAAAAGCAGGCGGTAGCTTAGCCTTTAATTTAATTATACATTTCTAAATGATCCTATTTGAAAATTTTTATAAATTACTTATTAAATTCTTTAATTGTATACATGATTGTGTTGGCTGTTGTTGCATATGCAACAGCAAAACAAACGATATGTTAAAATGGCCATTACTCGCTTATCGTTACTGGTAATTTTTTATTTTATTTTTTAAAATCAATTAATTAATTTTTATACTATATTATTTTTTAAGAATTTTTGAGAATTTTTTTCATTTATTTACACAACTAATTCCTAATTTTTTATATTATTTATTTATAAATAAAAATGTTAAAAAAAGTTAAAATATTTTTAAAAAAATATATGACATAAAAAATTAATTTATATTAAAAAATAATAAATAATATTAAACTAACGCTACTCTAGAGTAGGCATAGCTTAACCAAACATTGTTAAAACTAAGTTAATGGCAATTACAAATATTTTAAATGCAATATTTTTTTAAATTTTTGGTTGTTTTGAAAAATGTCTTTTAGAATATTACTCTATAAAATTTTACCTTTTTAAAATATTATTATAATTTATAAGACACTATTGTATAGTTATTTGAGACATAACAAAATATTTATTATTTTAAATATAAAATAAGTGATTGTTATGTTATAAATTAATTTTATTGCTGTTATAATTTAACACACTCTTTTATTTTTTTTATATATTTTTTATTTTTAATATTTTTTGATTATTTTTTATTTTAAAATTTTTTTATACTTTTTACATTGCTTATTTAATAATTTATTGTTCTTTAATAAAAAATTTAAAAATTTTAAATATATATATAATATCAAAAATAATTCACTAATACTTAAAAAAAAAAAAGAGCTGAGAGAGTATCCTATAACATAATAACTGCTTATAAAATATAATATATTTTAAAAGAGTAATAATTCTTATATATATTTTTTACATCTTATTTTATATATAATATTTTATTATTATTTATTATTTATTATTATTAGTATTTTATAATATAATATTTAAAAATAAAATATAAAAAATAAATATTATCATTTATTTTAAAAATATAAATTAATTTTTCCATTCATAACATTCTTTAAACTTTTTTTCTGGTTCTTGCATTTTTTTGGTTAAATTTGTTAGTTAATGCATGGAAAGTTGGAATATGACCCCTACAGTCTCTGCCATTGACCTAGCGGGCTTTTGCAGGCCCAGAGTTGCTACAGTGAACCTCTGATTTGAAATTTGATTACGACATCACAGTCGCAGCAAATGAAATGAATGTGCATTGTCTGCTACGGTGCTACCCCACATTATTTCGGAAAACCTAACTCTGTCAGCCCTCAAATTCATGGGGAATTGTATTCTAAATTTCTAATCGAGGAGCATCCTATTTTAGGAGTAAGTTTTCATTTTTTTTTATAATTTTAAAGAATTTAAAAAATTAAAAATAAATAACAATTTCATAACAAATATTCATAGGTGAAGGTTCAAAACGACGCCATCAATTGTCATATCCATTTATTACTTGAAATGCCATGTCAATAAATTTATTAAATAATTAAATAATATTAATTATTAAAATTAATTTAATACACTTTTTAAAACATTAAAAATTAAAATTAAACAAAATAAACATAAAAAATATAAATAAAATAAAATATAAATGATCAAAAATAAACTTTTCTCTTTATTAATTATGAATCATCATAGACTAATATATGTATTATTTAGCCATTCAAACGGGCCCACCTTGCATTAAAATAAACCATTTAACTATAAATCATTCATCTTTGAATTACCTGTCTAATATTTTTAAAAAGTTTATAGAGTCATCATCTAAAATCACCTTTTATCAATACTATTTTAACGGAGTGTGAGAATTTGAATTTTGATGTTGAAATTTTATAACTTTTAGTACTAAAAAATGTGTCCTTTAAACTAATCATCTTTGATATATTATAAAATCGCTGGCATAGCATAAATATTAGATTTGGTTAAGTATTGAGCTCTTTGAAGATCATAAAGGAGTAGATGAATGCAATAAACCGTCTCACGTTGGCATTAATCCGAGATGTTGTGGATGAGTAATATTATTCTTAAGTTATTTTTTTTATATTTCTTTCACTTTTATATTTATTATTTATTATTTATTATCATACTTATTTTATAATAAATTAATAATAGAGAAACTAAACTAAGTCTCTTAATTTTTTTTCATCTTTTTTTATGTTAATTTTTTTATTTATAATATTTTTTTATTTTTTATTTATAATATTTTGTTTTAAAATTTTTTAAGATGTTTTTATATATTTTATATATATTTTTTACTTTTTCTTTAAATTTTTTATTTTTTGAAAATGAATCACTTTTTAAGTGTTATAATTTATTTTGATTGTTTTTATTTTTTTTAAATTTGTATTTAAAATTTATAATTATTAAAAAATAAAAAACAAAAAACAACATTTTTTAAAAAAATTCAAAATTCTTACCATTTTAGAAGGGAGTATTGGCCTTAAAAATAAGGAAAAAATTACCTTACTCTTAGCATACTCAGGAGGGTTTTAATTTTTTAATTTTTAATAATTTTTATTTTAAAAAATAAGTTAAAAAATTTTATAATACAATACTTAAAAAATAATTTTAAAAAAATCTTTTAATTTTTTTATATATTTTTAAAATTTTTTAACTTATTTTTTAAAATAAAAGTTATAAAAAATAAAAACTAAATAATTTAAATTTAAAAATCTATATTAGAGTATAAAATACTCTAGGAGATGAGGCACCTAATAATAATATCGATTTGAAATACCAATACCGTTACTGGTTGGGGGTACAGCTCAACCTTATTTATGGCGATATCATGTGTGAACTGGTTATAAGTGAGGTCTTAACTTCAGCCCAACTACCACCCACTCGCCTCATTTACTTGGTGGCCTCCCTTCACTCCATCCAGAAAATCATAAATCAGAGCTTTGATGCACTTAACATCTCTCATCTTGGCCGTCCAATTGCTCCACAACATCACATGCACGTGAATCCCCACCCTCCATTTTCTTTCATTCATTCCTTCCCCATCCCCCATTCCCATACCCTTGGCACCAGCTCCACATTAAATACCAGAGACCTCCTTTCCCACTTTCCCCATAGCTGTATTTGCATTCTATCTGAAACCTAAGAAAGATGAAGCAGCAGATTACCTTGTGCTTGTGCTTGTTGTTGCTGATGGTGGGTGGGTCTGTTAATGGAGCAGATTTAGCAGCAAAGTGCGGTCAAGTGGTTCAGAAGGTAATGCCATGTCTAGGCTTCGCGACGGGGAAGGCGGCGGCTCCGAGCAAGGAATGCTGTGATGCAGCGACCAACATAAAGGACAGTAGCCCAGAGTGCTTGTGCTACATAATTCAGCAAACCCATAAGGGTAGCCCAGAGAGCAAAAGCATTGGTATTCAAGAGGCTAAGCTGCTTCAGCTCCCTTCTGCTTGTAACTTGAAAAATGCCAGTGTCACTAACTGTCCTAGTAAGTAGTTTCTCTTTCAACTCTTTCTCTTTTACTTCAACTCTATCAAAAAAAAAAAAAAACTCCATCTTCTCTTCGTTATGCATGTGTGTACTCTCAACATCAAGTATCCATCAATATTATGCATAAATTACCTCAATATATACCGGATTCATGGAGTCTATGCATGTATTTATTTATATTTGTTAATTGATTTTAGTATAGCAGCGAATTGGATTCGGCTGTTGCAAGATCAACAAATATTAGCAACGGTAGATATATAGATCGACGCAACTTATTTGATTTTGATGTGCTGATTTTTTTTAGAAAGTGGTTATTTAGTGTTTAAAAATAATTAGTAAAAGTAATTTTATTAAAAAAATAAATATTATGTTTACATATAAATTATTTTTTAATATGTAAAATAATTAAAATTAACATGTAAAAATATTTTTTAAAATTATATAAAATATTAGGTTAATATAATTTTTTATCCGTACATTTTCACTTAATAATTTTTATTTTAATTTTTATTGTCAAATATTCACTTATCACAATTAAAATAATTTTTAAAATAATAAAAAATTAAAGTAAATTAATATGTTTACGTGTAAATTTATTATGTAATTAATTTTTTATTATTTTAATAATTATTTTAATTGTGTTATGTAAATATTTGATCATAAGAATTAAAATAAAAATTATTAAAATTATAAGAATTTAATTAGACACAAATAAATTATATAGATTAAATTAAAAATTATTGAAATTATAAGGACTTAATTAAATAAAATTAAATTATAAGGATTAAATTAAAAATTGAGTGAAACTATAACGATTAAAAGTTATATTAACCTTAAAATATTTTAAAAATATATTTGTTTAAAAAAAATTTTTACTATTAATTTTTTTAAAAAAATTTTAAATTATAATTTTTAAAATACTCTCTAGATTGGATATGGAGTGCGGATCCCAATATTTTTTTGGCTGAGACTTTGTACTAAAAGACAAAAGTTTGTCTCTAAACAAAAATGGCCAATAACACGTATGAATGAAAAGAAAATGAAAGGTGTGAATTTTACCATCTAAAAGAAAATGAGAAAAAAGGATCATGCCAAAAAAGCTTGGATACTAATCCTCGGATATGAGGTTCGGTAAAGCTTTTTTTTTTAATATATTTTGTTTCTTGTATGAAGTGATGATTCTCAATTTATAGCCATATAATTTTAGGGGATCTAGTGTCATTAATTTATTTAACACAATAGTCATATGAAGATTTATAAACACATTAATTATGTTTTATTTTTAAAACGAACTAAAAATAATGTTATCTTAGTATTTTAAAATGTATGAAATAAATAATAAATTAATATATGCTAAAGTAGACGGACGTCAATGACTCAATATACTGAATCACATGCTCGTTGGTATATGTCTCGAAACGTTATGATAACTAAAGAGTATCAATTAAAGAGTTAGGAAAGTAATATTAAGGGTCTGTATTTGCCTATTTTTGGCTGGTAATTAATGTTATGTTATAATTGCGGTGACATGTCCAGAAGAACAAAAAAATGGCCCTGGATGAGATGCTCATAAATATTAATTTCTTGTGAATATGGACAGAGATTCTGGGTCTGTCTCCTACCTCCCCAGACGCAGCAATCTTCTCGCCGAATGCTTCCTCAGCGACTCCCTCAGCAAATTCGACCACGCAGGCCCAAAACGATTCGTTTGGGAGCATGCTTAAACCCCAACTGGCCACCTTCGTAATGGCGGTGTCTTCGGCCATCCTTCTCGTGGCGTTTCCAGCTGGGTTTCTCGCCGTTTACACATGATATCATTTTGTCTCTGTAGGGCTTTACAGCATTTATTTGCATCAGCGGCGTGCTGCATCTTTTTTTTTTTTCTTCCGAATTTTTGGAACTGCTTGCTGACTATCTTAATTTCGAATTTGTGGACTTGTTTCTTTTCCAATAGGTAAATGGGTGGAAAGAGGATCTAAGTTAAGAATATAAGGTAATGGGCCTAATGGCACATGGTGGATTACTCTAACCTTTTAAAGGGCTTTTTCATTAGAAAAATGCTATTGGTACAGCTTTTTTTTTTAATCTCTTTTATAGGTTTATTTTTAATTATTGATATATTATAAAATAATGTTAATAATATATGATAGATAATAAAAAAATAAATATGAGAGAAGGTATAAAAGTGAGATAAAAAAGTGTATAAATTGCATTTCTCTTTTTACTTTTTAGCCCCTTCAAGATTTTTTTTCTTGAATTTTGAGAGCTCCTTTTCGGTTGTCTTCAATTCTTATTTATGGGAAATAGGGTTTTATCAAAGTGGATGTTAGTTAGGAGTACAAGGTAATGGCACAGAGGAAATTTTCTTAGACAAGGATGTGTTAGAATGATGAGGTAAATAGAAATTATCAAATAATAATAAAAATTATAACTCATGAAGGAAATTTTAAATTTTAAATAATGATTGTTTTAAAGTATATAATGTTATCTAATGAATTACTTTTAAAATAACATCAAAAACAAAAAGAGGCACCTTATGCAAGGATATCCCCATGGACCCCATCAATGGAAACTCTAGTCTCTTAGGCTTTGGGCTCGGCCATAATTCTGAGATATTATAGCCCAAATTTCTGGGTATGTTGTATGTTCGGACTTTTGTAAAAAAGTTTTTTATGCTTTCTTTTAAAAGAGAAGCTAAAAGAAACATTCAATTGTTGTGAAAATGATTTATTTTTTTAATTATTTATTTTTAAATAAGTCCATGCAAAAGACCTTAATCATTGATCCCAAAAATTAAGCTCAAGACTACACCTTATGTTAGACAAAATAGGCTCACAAGCTACCTATATTGGAAAATAGATTAAAAGTTTAAGGTAATGAGTGCTTCGACTCTCACATACCATCTCTATACAATTTCTTACAAAACCTACAAAGAATAAAAAAAAAAAAAGTAACATGGAATTTAGTGGGTTGCGGTGGAAGTTTTGTGAGATATTGTAAGGATATTTTACATGGAAGTAACATTTATGTTCATAATAGGCTAATATGAATCCGTTTCCTACAATCTAATAGAGGAAGTTAAATCATGATTGTTTATTTGTGGACGATTATAATTTTGCATATATATATATATATATATATATATATATATATTTTTTTTTTTTTGAAAAACATATTTTTGTTAAAAGAATTATGATCGTCTAATCATACACAAACAATTATGATTATGAAAAAAAAATGATCAACATAATTATATCTGTTTTCGGCTAATATATTGTTTTAGAATAAATTTCTTACAATTTTTTTTTTACAAATTTGAGATAATAAATTTTTAGTTAATCATCATCATTTATTTTATCTTACATAATCTAACTACATTTTGATTGGTTAAAAACATTTTATAAAATTTATGAGAGGATATTTTTGTTTTAGAAGAAATCTCTTACAATTTTTTTTTTACAAATTTGAGATAATATATTTTTAGTCAATCATCATCATTTATTTTATCTTACATAATCTAACTACATTTTGATTGGCTAAAAACATTTTATAAAATTTATGAGAGGATATTTTCTTACATTATTTTCATTTTGAGTTTTGCTACTCTTACATTAACTCACAACTCTCCAAAAGCTTCTCTCTAATTACTCATCATCACTCATCTTACTTCACTTAAATCACTTTAACGCTTAATGAGTAGTGGAAATTTTGTGAGACTTTATAAAGAAAAATGATTGTAAGAGAAGCTTAACTTTGTTTCATTTTAGGAATTAAGAAAATTTAGGAATCATAGGAAGATTCAAGAGAAAATTGTTTATATTATGTAACTGATATTGATAAAAAAAATTACATAAATATAGAAGTTAAGAAAGCATGTCTAATCAATTCAAGTTCAAGTGACATATTTTTAATATTATTTATTAGATAAATTTGTTGTTAGGAGTTTAAACTATTACTCACCATTAACATTAAACCATTATTTATTTGTTCAAGTGGTATATTTTTTAATATTAATATTTTTTATATAAATAATGACATAAATATTTGAACTTTCTTGCATACTATTCAATTCCCTCACCACTAAACTTTAGGCCCTTACTATCATACACCCATCTTGAGAATGCAAGTTAACTTTAAAATATAAAAAAAAAGATTTTTTTTTCAAAATTTTAAAATTTTTTAATAATAATAAACTAATGATAAATTTTAGAAAAATAAAAAGAATAAAAAAGAATTCAAAAAAATTTAAAAAGAATCACACATTTAAAAAAAGTAAATATTTTGAAAAAAAAGTAAACAAATTCAAAAAAATATAAAATCATTTTAAAAAATTCTAAAAAATTACTATAAATAAAAAATTAATAAATAATATAAATAAAAAAATTTATGAAAAAATAAAAAATAAATTTAGGAGACGATAACTTAGTCTTCTTCATAAACTTTAATGCCATAATTGTTTTTTAAACAATCATTCAGAAAATACTTATTACTACAGGTACATTGACTAATACTTATGAAGTAATGATATTTATAAATATTTATAATTTTATTTTTATATTTTATTTATTAATATATTATAAAATAATAATAGTAATATATAATAATAAATAATAAATAATATTAAAAAATATATATGAGAGAAAGTATAAAAATAATATATAAAAATTAAATATCATTACTCCGATTTTAAAAGAAAAAAGACATACAATACAATATAACAATTCACTATAAGTAGAGTTTTTAAATGGACTGAACTAAGCCAAACAATCAAACTAGTAGGCCAAATAGCCCCGCACTCGCCCTGCAATTTGGCTTACCACCTATAAACTTATATACTAAAATTTATTTTTTTATGTTATTCAAAAATTATAAATTAATAATAAGATAATCATCTTATCTTCATAGTAATTTAAATTCAAATCTTTGCAGTTACAAAACTCAAAAAGAAATTTTAATGAAGGTAGCGAGCCACCTCACCCGGCAAAATAATAGACTGGACAATCCTAAATCCAACTTACCATTTTAAATGGGATGGGTCAACCAATCCGATAGATTCAACTAACTATAAGCTGGGGCTTTTAAGACAAACAAGATTTTCTCCCAAGTCATAATTTATTGTCATTATTCTTCTCATCGGAGCCACGCATCACGAGACAATCAATCCAAAAAGTGGAAACACATACTTATAATACAATATCAAAAGACGTTACAAGAAATTTACAACTCATCAATCAAAATACAACTTTAAATATGAAAGGTAAGAAATTTTGAAAGAGTATTATGGAAAGCAAAGGGGTCTTAACCCTCTATGAAGGTTAATACACCAAATTTTTTTGTTTGTTTTCAATTTCTTAGATTATAATACAGATTTGATAGAGAAGAGAATAAAGTTTTAAATGGATAAGCACAAACAAAGCTCTTTGTGAAAAAGAACACTTTCTAAAAAGAAGAAAACGGCTCAAAAAGAAAAGAAATATGAAAAAATAACTCGTCAACAAAATAAATTAATAGAAAGGAACACGAGGGAACACTTCGGAAGTGTTAGGCTTCACGGCTGCTAGGATAACAGAAGTCCCTATATATTGTTTTGGAGTTTTCTATTTCACTAGACATACACGTGGGCTTACTCTCTTTTTTATAAAATTATTATTTTATGAGTAAATAACAATCACATTTATTTTGGTGTTGGGGGGTTCAAAATCCTCACTCTACCACTACCTATTAAAAAAAGAAAAGCCCATCTGAGCAAGAAGTTGGGCCCATTTTTTTAAAGTACAAAGAGTAAAACCCAATTCACACTTTATCTTCTTGATCATTTAAGTTGTGAAAGATTTAATTTGAAAATAAGTTTTTTAAAAATAAGTCATTTTTTATAAAAATTAAGTTTGTTTCAATTTTTTTAAAATGTGAAATAAATAATAAATAAATTTTTTTATGAAAGAAATCAAAATTTAAAAGAAAAAATTGATAGATGATAAATAAGATTATTTTATTTTTTAATTAAAAAATATTTATTAATTATTTTATCTAAATATAAAATAATTTATACTTTTTTAAAATATTTTTAAGTCTTATTTGTATAAATTTATTTTGAAAATAAGTAATTTTCTTTTAAAAAATAAGTAATTCTTAAAAAAATAAGTTTTTATTTTAATTTCTTCTAAGAAAAAAAGTCAAAAATAATAAGTTTTTTTTTTAAAAAATCTAAAATTTTTAATTTCTTTCAAAAGGAAAAGATAAATGATAGAGAATATTATTACTTTTTAATTCAAAAATTTTTTTTAGTTACTATATACAAACATCAAATAATTTTTATTTTTATAAAAAATACTTTTATAATTTTTATTATGAAAAATATTTTTTACTAAATCCAACCAAACTTACCTTTATTCTTATTTACTGTTGGTTGAGAACTTGAGCCCAATTTAGTGAAAAAAAAAATCCCAACCGGTTCAATATGGACCGTTGATGGCAAGTGGAATTCATCTAACTAAAACGGAGTGCATCGCATAGGAACACGAACACAAACAAAAGCCCTGGACATCGCGTCGAGACGTGGTAACTCGGAGGGGAGCTGTATTTGCGTGTGCTGGTGAGCGCAGCCAAGCTTTGTGGGCATTCCATTACAGGCTGAGATCTCTTCCTTTTCACTCTCACTCACAGGTCGTCGGCATGTCTCAGGTGAACCCCCTC
>JASKGM010083687.1:0-14312 GCA_034509205.1 Ceratonia siliqua | reverse complement strand
AATAATATTTATTATAAAATGAAAAATGATATCCAAGTCAAAAAGATTAAATTTGCTTCTCAAACCAACATTTTCAAACTTAAATTTTTTTTCTATGCAAAAAGATTAAATTTTTATTTGTTTATTTCTCCCGAGTCAATTATATTTTCTCCCAAGAACATCTCCAATTAAGTAGGAAGTAAAATTAGCAAACTCATATTGAAGTTTACTACTTTCATGTCATTAAATATTGGCTACTTTTCTTGAAACTTCAACCTAACATACAGTTTCAATAATTAGTGATATTTATTTATTCTAACATGAAAGTAATATATATACACATAATATTATAATGATGATTGATGAGCTAAACTTATATTTTTATATAAAAAATAATTTTTTTCTCATTTAAATTTGATAAGTCAAAAAGTACTGGGCTGGCATGTTCCCAGCCCGAAACAAAATCGAGCCAGCCCAGCCCAGCCCGAACATAGTGGCCAGCCTGATAGGCCGGGTTGGGCCAGCCCGTTTGCCAGCTCTATTTATTGGGAAGTTTGTTGTTGTTTACTTTGATGATATTCTCATTTATAGTGGGTGTGAAGAAGATCATTTGTTTCATCTTAGAGAAGTGTTATTGGCTCTTCAAGAGAGCAAACTCTACATACACTTGAAGAAATGTGATTTCATGACCGCTAGTATTTTGTTCTTGGGCTATGTGATAAGTAATCAAGGAATCCATGTGGATGAGAATAAGGTGAGAGCAATTTAAGAATGGCCAGCACCTAAAACAATTTCTGAAGTTAGAAGTTTCCACGGTTTGGCCGCTTTCTATAAAAGGTTTATTAAGAATTTTAGTTCTATTATGGCTCCTATCATTGATTGTATGAAGAAGGGTTTGTTTAAGTGGGGTAAGCAGCAAGAAAATAGTTTCCAACTTACAAAAGAGAAATTGTGTAGTGCTCCAGTATTGGCTCTACCTTCATTTGAAAAGATTTTTGAAGTGGAGTGTGACGCGTGTGGTATTGGCATTGGAGCTTTTTGTCCCAAGAAGGGAGGCTCATTTCCTATTTTAGTGAGAAGTTAAATGATGTGAGAAGGAAGTGGTCTACTTATGATCAAGAATTTTATGCCATAGTGAGAGCTCTGAAGTACTGGAATCATTATCTCGTTCAAAGAGAATTTGTTCTCTATACTGACCATCGAGCCCTGAAATTCCTCAGTACCCAAAGGCACCTAAGCAGCATACATGCCAGATGGTCTACTTTCTTGCAGAAATTCACTTTTGTGTTGAAGCATAAGGCAGGTGCCAGTAATAGGGTCACAGATGCTCTAAGTAGGAGGGCCACATTATTGACAACTTGGCAACAGGAAATTGTTGGCTTTGAGTGCTTGAAGGAGTTATATAGTGATGATGATGATTTTTCCGTAATATGGAAGGAATGTATTGCCAAACGGGCCATAGGAGAATACCATATTCAGGAGGGCTATTTATTCCTTAATAATAGGTTGTGTATTCCCAAAACCTCTTTAAGAGAGAAACTTATCCGAGACCTACATGGAGGTGGACTTAGTGGTCATTTGGGAAGAGAAAAGACTATAGCACTACTAGAAGAAAGATACTATTGGCCCCGACTAAAGAGAGATGTAGATCACTATGTCAAAAAGTGTTATATCTGCCAAACCTCTAAGGGTCAAGCTCAAAATACAGGTCTCTATACCCCCTTACCTATTCCCAATGACATTTGGGAAGATCTTTCTATGGATTTTATCTTGGGCTTGCCTAGAACCCAGAAAGGGGCAGACTCCGTGATGGTAGTGGTTGATCTTTTCTCTAAAATGGCTCATTTTATTCCCTGCAAAAAGACTTATGATGCTTCTCACATTGCCAGACTATTTTTTAGGGAAATTGTAAGGCTACATGGTGTTCCTAAGACCATTGCTTCTGATAGGGACACTAAGTTTCTAAGCCATTTTTGGTTGACCTTATGGAAGATGTTTGATACCTCCTTGAAATTCAGTAGTACAGCCCATCCTCAGACGGATGGCCAAACTGAGGTTATCAATAAGACTTTAGGAAATCTCATTCGATGTATTTGTGGAAATAAACCCAAAGTATGGGACCATGCCCTTCCTCAGGCTGAATTTGCGTATAACAACGCACCTCACAAGGCCACAGGTAAATCTCCATTTTCTATAGTCTACACCAAGCGTCCTCAACATGCCTTGGACCTAGCTAAACTACCAGAAATTCCAAATAAGAATACAGCAGCTAGACACCTAGCGCAAGAAATAATTGCAGTCCAAGATGAAGTGAAGCAAAAGCTTGAGATTGCCAATCAACGATGCAAGACAGCAGCTGATAAACATAGAAGATATAAAGAATTTAATGAAGGAGACTTAGTTATGGTATTTCTTAGAAAATAAAGATTTCCAGTGGGCACTTATAACAAGTTGGCACCCAAGAAATATGGTCCCTACAAAATACCCAAGAAGATAAATGCGAATGCTTATGTGGTTGACTTGCCCGAGGAGTTTGGCATTTCTAAAACCTTCAATGTTGCAGATTTGTATGAATATTTCAATCATGAGAAACCTCTTTATCCAAACAACTCGAGGGCGAGTTCTTCGCAAGAAGGGAGGACTAATGTGGAACACATTGCTTTGAATTATCTAGATCAGTTTGATTATCAAAAGAAGGCCAGGAAATGAATACTTCTGCTGTGTTTAGTGTCTATTGTTTCTGTAATGTTAATGTTGTAATCTGTACTCATTAGATGTATGTGTTATATTGCTATGTTGTCCTGTTTTCTGTATGTGTGTCTATTATTGTAATATGTGCTATAAGTGGAGGGCAATATTGTAATTCCCCTTGTGAGATATTCCCTCCGAGTATGTAATCTCTAGTTTGGAAATAAGGAATTATTCATTCAGTTCCAGAAAAAAATTAGACAGGGTATTCGACAGTGTACTGTTCATTGAACAGTGAGTATCTGGAATTACTCCAGATTCCTTCCAAAACCTTGCGTTTGCAAGTGCAGATTATTATAATCTGTTGATCCCTTCCCTGTGTTACTTCATCATCTTATGTATGAAGATGAGCAACAATCTCCTCCACTAGAAAACCCATTATGGAGACAGCGGCTTTCCAAGTTCAAAGCTGGAAGAACGATAAGGATGGTGGAGGAAAGGGAGAAAAACCAAGGTACTCCCACTGTCAAAAACTCAGCCACTCTCAAGATCAATGTTTCGAGTTGATTGGGTATCCTAATGGAAGAGGTGAAAAACCTGAATGCTCCAACTGTCATAAATTAGGATATACTCAAGACCGTTGCTATGAATTAATAGGTTATCCTAATGGTTCACACAAGAAGAAAATTGGTTCTAGTAATGATAATAAAGACTGGCCGAGAGTTGCGCAGGTATAGACTGAGACTGGTTCAGTTTCTGGATTGACCCAAACACAGTACTCCCACCTACTCCAACGGTTGATGATGGAGATGGGGAGCCAGTAACCTGAGCATCAATCTGTTTGACCTTCGGCCAATATGGCAGGTAAACTCAATCCCAGTAAAATTAATTTTAGTAGTACATGGATATTGGATACTGATGCCACTGACCATATTGCATGTGATGTTAACTTGATGGATGAGAAGAAGCAGGAAACCCCAGTAAAGATTCCTAATAGAGATAGTGTACCTATTGAGAGTATTGGAAAGGCTTGGTTACCTAATGGAATGAAACTTTCTCATGTCCTAAAAATACCAGAATTCAAGTACAACTTACTATCGATCAGTAGATTGACTAAGGAATTTGATTGTGCCTTGATTTTCCTTGTGGATAACTGTCTCATGCAGGATTTGCATTCGAAGAGGGTGATTAGACGAGGTAAACAGCAGAATGGCTTATATTTTTTAGAACCTGTAAAAGGTAAATATGAAGCCATGGTAGCAAGTAGAAAAGTGAGATCCGAGATATGGCACAAGATATTAGGCCATGCATAAAAAGAAAAAGTCAAGCAAATTAAGACCTTTTGTAATAGTGTGAATAATGAAAATATTTTATTTTGTGATTCATGTATAAAGGCAAAACAAACCAGAATTCCATTTCCAATCAGCTCAACTAAATCTGCTTCTTATTTTGAGTTAATCCATTGTGATATCTGGGGGCCTTATTGAGTTGCTTCTACGTTAGACGCACATTATTTCTTATCCATTGTTGATGATCATAGTAAAGCTGTGTGGGTATATTTAATGAGATATAAGTCTGAAATAAGTCAATGTTTACCTGTTTTCTGCAACATGATTGAAACTCAGTTTGGAAAGAGAATTAAACATATTATAACTGATAATGGCACAGAATTTCATTTGAATCATATACTTAACTATTATGTTGATCATGGTATTATTTTGCAAACCTCATGCGTTCACACTCCATAACAAAATGGGGTGTTTAAGAGAAAACATAAGCACATCCTCAAAGTGAACAGGGCTCTAAGATTTTAGGCTGGGCTTCCTATTAAATTTTGGGGAGAGTGCATCTTGACATCAGTCTATATTATAAATAGACTACCATCCAAGGTTATTAGCAATAAAACTCCCTATGAGCTTATGCAGGGAAAAATACCCACTTATGAACACTTAAGGGTTTTTGGCTGCCTTGCTTACTTCCATGACAATGAAAAGGATAAAGATAAGTTTAGAGAAAGAAGGAGGATTGGCATTTTCATGGGTTATCCTAACAATCAAAATGGGTATAGGATATATGACATTGAGAAGGCTACTATCTGTACTTCCAAGGATGTATATTTCATTGAAAAAATACTCACATTCAAATAAATTGCATATGAGCAGCAGTGTTGTGAAAAAGATGGTGAGCAAGAAAACTTAAGTCAATTTCTTACCGGGAGTGATAATGGCTGGACAAGTTAGGCCCAAGAGAATGAAGAATCGATGAACGTTAGACTTGATGGTGAGGAAATGAGTGGGAACACTTAAGTGGTAATACCAATATTAAACTAGGCCGTAATGACTCAGTAAGGCCTAATGACAATCCTAATGGCCAAATGGCTATTGATGGCCTAATCACCTCAGCCAATATTGAGACCACAGTTGACGCCCTCAGTCCACATAAGTTAGTTGAACACCAGACTAGCCCAACCACAAAACGCCATCTCTAGAGACATCAAAGGCAGAGACGTCGTCCGAAACACTTGGGTCCATATAAGGTGGACTCACCTTCGTACATAAATCAAGTAAGTAATGTTTTATATCCACTTTCTTCTCACCTATCATACAAAAGATTTGACCCAAAGCATAGAATTCTTCTTGCAAGCATATCATGTCATGATGAACTAAAGTATTTTAATAAAGCTGCGAAATACCAACAATGGCGAGAGGCTATGGAAAAGGAAGTTGAAGCCTTTGAACAAAATGGCACTTAGGCATTAGAAGAAATACCACCAGGGAAGAAACCTATAGATTCAAAATGGGTTTATAAAATCAAGTATAAGCTTGATAGGAAGATAAATAGGTACAAGGCCAAATTGGTTGTAAAAGACTTTTCTCAAATTGAAGGAGTGGATTTTCATGAGACTTTCGCTCTTGTTGCCATGCTTGTGACAGTGAGGTGTCTTCTAATATTGCAGCCAAACATGGTTAGGAAATACATCAACTTGATGTGAACAATGCCTTTTTACATGAGGACCTCAATAAAGAGGTTTACATGTGGATCCCTCAAGGTTTCAGTAGAGAATGAGACAATAGGGTGTGCAAATTAAGGAAGTTTTTGTACAGATTACGCCAAGCCTTATGTAATTGGTACCACAAATTTATTGATGCATTGCTTAGCATTGGTTTACGTCAGTCCAAGGCAAATCACTCACTTTTTTTGTATTAAAGTTTGCAGGTATTTGTTGCTGCATTGATCTATGTTGATGATGTCATTCTAGCAGGCAATAATTAGGTCCAGATACAAAAAGTGAGGATATACCTAGATAATAAATTCAGCATTAAGGATTTGGGTGCTTTAAAATACTTCCTAGGCATTGAGGTTTCCAGATCAATACATGGTATTCTCAGAGAATGAAAATATGTCGTAGATATATTAGAGGAGGCATGAATGCATGCTTGTTGACCATGCAGATCTCCCCTTGAGCATAACCACAGTTTACAAACAGAGTCAAGGCTCTGATGTTGACATTGGGCAATATAGAAGACTAATAGGACGTCTATTGTACTTAACTGTCACTAGACCAGATATCACCCATGCGGTGAACATGTTTAGTTAATTTGTAAACTCACCTAGATAGGAACATATGATCGCTGCAGAACGCGTCTTGAGATATTTGAAGATGGGGCCATGGTAAGGAATCTTTTTACCAGCAACTGGTGATTTAACTCTTCAAGCATATTTATGATGCAGACTGGGAAGGATGTCCCATGACACAATGATCCTGTACGGGGTTATTTCATTACATTGGGCGGCGCCCCAATTTCATGGCGTACAAAGAAACAGTCTGTAGTTGCTCGCTCTTCTACTGAAGCAGAATACAAAGCTATGGCAACTACCACGAGTGAGTTGTTATGGCTTCGTTAGTTGCTGCAAGATCTTCAGGCAAGTCAATCGGGGCCTACTACACTGTTTTGTGATAACTAGGCTGCCTTTCACATTGCAGCGAAACTAGTCTTTCATGAACGCACAAAGCATGTTGAGATGTATTGTGTCTCTGTAACTGCTGATTCTTAACAAACAGAAGATCATGAGAATACTACATCTCAAGCTAAGATCACAAACGGTTACCATAAATCATGCACAAGAGAAAGAGCTGCTTAAAATATGGGATTTGATTTTTGTATTTGAATTTAAAATGTATACATTACTCCTACATTAGATACTCTAATTATATTATATATACAATGGCTGTACTCACAACATAACATTTTGAAATGATATTCCATTTTTTACATATCTTTATTTTAAGTTTCTACATGGTATCAGATTAAGCCATTGACCAATGTCATTCACTTGCAAATCCTTTTTATTCATCATGTCTACTGTTCAACCTAGTCAACTTCCCATCTTCAACCCCACCACTTCCTTACACATCACTAAGCTTAGCCGTACTAACTATCCCACTTGGAAGGCTACCATGCTTCCCTTCTTGAAGGGATAAAAAGGCTTTGGTTATCTTGATGGTTCTCTCAACCAACCATCAAAGGAGATTACTGATGATAACGTCACCGAGTCTTCCAATCCCCTGTTTCATATTTGGGAAACTCAAGACAACTTAATTCTTAGTTGTTTTAATGCTTCACTTTCTGATGAAGTTTTTGCGCAGGTTACTCATTGCACTACCTCTCGTGAAGTATGACTTCCTCTTACATCTTCTTTTGCTTCTCAGTTCATGGCACAAGTCATTTAGGTGCGGACTCAAATCTTGACAGCCAGCAAAACCAACCAGACGGTAAGCGAATACTTCATGCACATCAAACATCTGGCTGACACTTTTGCCATTGCTGAACAACCTTTACCCAATGACAACCTGATCACTTATCTGCTTGCTAGTTTAAGACCTGAATATGACTCTCTTGTCACCACAATTTCTGCCCGTAATGAGTCCCTTACAATTGAGGGGGTCTACTCGATGTTACTTATATGTGAGGCCCAAATTACTCATCATTCCCACCCTTCTCCTATCTTAAATGCCTCAGCCAATGTAGCTACACGGCAACCAAACTCATTTGGGAATCACGGACATAACAATTCTGGTAGAGGCTGGGGTTCTGGTGGCTCTACTTACGGCACCGGACAAGGTAACTGTTCACCTCGAAACTCTAATTTATAGGGCCAATTATGTGAAAAAACTGGTCATACTACTTCTAGATGTTATAAACATTATGACCCTCATTTTTTTGCCTCCACCACCATGCCAATTAAATGCCCAAGCCAATCTCTCCATCAATCAAACTTCGTAGCCAACAAATCACGATTGGCATGTTGATTCTGGAGCAACGCATCATCTGACAAACCACTTCAACAATCTCAATGTTTATAGAGATGAATATGTTGGCACTGATCAAATACAAGTCGGGGATGGTTTAGGTTTGTACATAACTCACACTGGCACTACTTCCTTATCCACACCTTCAAAATCTTTAGTCATTGATAAAATTCTTGTTGCTCCAGAAATAACAAAAAATCTTATTTCTGTTCACAAATTTACTCGAGATAATAATGTTTATTTTGAGTTTCATGATGATTTTTTTCTCATTAAGGACTACTTGGGGAACGTCCTACATAGAAGCCACAGCAAAGATGGGTTGTATTGTTTCTCTCAACCTATTCAACAAGTTGTCCCTTCTGCTTTTGTCAGTGTTCATGTGTCTGTCTTTAATTGGCATCGAAGACTAGGCCATGCTTTTTTTCGCATTGTCAATCATGTGTTGAATTCCAATAAACTTTCTGTTGAAGTCAATAAACGATAATCTATTTGCCTTGAATGTGAGATGGCCAAGAGCCACAATTTATCTTTCTCAAATTCTATTAATCATGCTTCTCAGCCTTTAGAACTTATTTTTTCTGATGTATGGGGACCCAGTTCTGTTACTTCAACTTATAATTCATGTTACTATGTTTGTTACTTGGATGATTACACAAAATTCCTTTGGCTTTTTCCTTTCAAAACTAAATCTGAAGTTGAAAATGTTTTCCATCAATTTCAAACATATGTTGAATGACACTTTAATGTTAAAATTAAAGCTGTTCAAACAGATTAGGGAGGTGAATTTCGGTGCCTAAACAATTACTTCAAAACATATGGCATTGAGCATCGAATTGCATGCCCATACACTCATGAACAAATGGGTTCAGTTGAAAGGCATCATCGTCAAATTGTTGAAATGGGACTCGCTTTATTGACTCACTCAAACTTTCCTCAATCATATTAGGAAGATGCTTTTCAAATGGCTATATACATCATTAATCACTTCCCTACCAAAATTCTAAACAATCAATCTCCTTTTGAAAAAGCTTACCACAAAAAACCAAATTACAACTTTATGCGTGTTTTTGGATGTGCTTGTTGGCCTAATTACTAACCTTACAATCACTATAAAATTGATTTATGTTCAGAATCATGTATTTTTTTGGGCTATAGTCTCTCACATAAGGGCTATAAATGCATTGACTGAACAAGAAAAATCTATGTCTCTATACATGTGGTCTTTGATGAGTCATCCTTTCCTTATATAAAATCAGGGACCTTCTCTTGATTTACCTCAATCCAAAACTACCTTTCTTCCATTAGGTTTAAATTTTACACGTTTACACACTCTAACTCTTATTGTAGGTATTGAACTTTCTCAACTTGCACCTACGCCACTTGTCTTTGATCATATGCCACGTGACTCTCCGCCAGTTTTACAACCCTCAGGTAATGTTAATGCTCCAGACCCATATGCTATATCAACATCTGTGGCTGCTGAACCTTCAACCAACTAGGTTACCCTGCCAAACCAAATTGATCTCTCTACTGCTACCCAACGCATGGTTACCATATCACAAACCAACAGCCTCAAGCCACGACTCCCGTATGTTGGTTATATCAAATATCCTCTTCCACAAGTTCTGCTTGCTGAGGCAAAGTAATGTCACATAGAGCCGACCTGCTTCACGGAAGCAAATAAACATTCACACTGGTGGGAGGCAATGCTCTCTGAGTTCAATGCCTTGATTCACAATGGAACTTTGGATCTCGTTCCACCCCCACAAGAACACAAATGGGTATATCGAATTCAAAGAAAAGCAGATGGCAGCATTGATTGATTCAAAGCACGTCTTGTTGCAAAGGGATTTCACTAACAAGAAGGGGTTGATTTTACTGAGACTTTCAATCTGGTGGTTAAACATACCACAATCCGACTCGTCATTTCTCTTGCAATTTTCAATAATTGGCCACTCTGCCAATTAGATATTCAAAATGCTTTTCTTCATGGATTTCTGCAAGAAAATGTTTATATGCAACAACCACAAGGATTTATTCATCTTGATTATCCTCATCATGTTTGCAAATTGAAGAAGAGTTTCTATGGTCTTCGACAAGCCCCAAGAGCTTGGTTTTCACGCATCATAAATCAGTTGCACAAACTTGGCTTTGAAGGATCACAACTTGACACTTCACTTTACACCCTTTGCCGAGACACATTCCATTAAATTTTACTCATTTATGTAGATGATATAATTGTTACAAGATCCAACAGAAGGGCCATTGATCAATTCATTGGAACATTATCAAACATTTTTCCAATCAAGGATCTCAGTCCACTATCTTTTTTTCTTGTAGAATTTTTGCGCCATGGTGACAATTTGTTCTTAACACAACAAAAATATATCGGTGATCTGCTCCACAAAGTTAATATGAGCAATGTTAAACCATGTGCAACGCCCACGGGAACCACCTGCCATATTTCAAAATTTGAAGGGGATAACTTTCATGATCCCTAACTTTACAGCAGCATAGTTGCAGCTCTTCATTACCTCGGCTTCACACGACCTTATATAGCTTTCAATGTTCATCGTGTAAGCAAGTTCATGCATCAACCAAAGGAACCTCATTAGCAAGCAGTAAAAAGAATTCTTCATTACCTAAAGCATACCATCTCATTCGACCTTCAATTCTCAAGACAACTTAATCATACTCTTCATGGCTTTAGTGATGCCGATTGGGCAGGCGATACCGATGATCGCAGAAGTGTGGGTACCTACTATGTTTTTTGTGGAAAGAATTTAATTTCCTATAGCTGTAAATAACAGCAAACCATAGCAAGGAGTAGCATAGAATCCGAGTATAAATCTCTCTCAAACATAGCCGAATAAATTCAGTGGATTTAATCACTTTTACATGATTTACATGTTTCTCTGCCTAGTTCTCCAAAACTATGGTATGATAATATTGGTGCTATTTATCTCTCATCCAATCCGGTATTCCATGCCTGTACTAAGCACATTGAAATTGACTTTCAATATATGTGTGATCAGGTTCTTTGAAAGAAACTTCAAGTGTCTTTCTTGTCCTCAAAATACCAACTTGCCGACCTTCTCACTAAGGCGTTAAATGCCCCTAGATTTACTCTCCTATGCGCCAATCTTCAATTGCAAGAATTGTCATTTCGATTGAGGGGGGATATTGGCGTATATATAATTGCTAATTCTCAGCAAACAAAAAATCATGAGAATACTTCATCTCAAGCCAAGATCACAAACGGTTACCAAAAATCATGCACAAGAGATAAAGCTACTTAAAATCTGGGATTTAATTTTTGTATTTGAATTTTAAATATATACATTACTCCTACATTATATACTCTAATTGTATTATATATATAACGGCTGTACTCACAACATAACATTTTGAAATGATATACCATTTTTTACATATGTTTATTTTAAGTTTCTACAAGATGGATTGCTACTTTGTTAGAGAGAGAGTGCAGTCCAATGACATAACCCCCACCAAGATCTGGACTAGCGAACAACTTGTGGATGTTTTCACCAAAGCCTTGAATCAAGACAGGTTATAAACATTAATCAGCAAGTTGGGCATTACAAATCTCCACACGCCAACTTGAGGGGGAGTGAAGAATTACATTTTGCTGTTATCTATATGCCACCTGTACTATTACTTGACTTCTTGGCCTTGGTTATCTTGTAACACGTTTCCTTGGTCTCAAGTGCTATCTGCATATGCCTTCTTCCTATACTTTTAGCAAACCTATTTCATAGCATGCCTGTACAAAGACGTCTTAGCTCTCCATCACCGCCCACTTTCTAATCATAAATATAGGACTTTTTTTTTTTTTTACTTATGCATTCTTTATCATAAATATAGGAAATTTGTTGTTCTATACATTCACCTATTTCTTCGTTTTTTCATCGTGTAACAGAGCAAGCTACTTTTACTCATTATCTTTTATATATCCTCTTGTAACTCATTTGAAAATCAATATACAAAACATATCATCCATTTCTTCTAAATTTTCACTTAACTTGAATAAACAAAAAACAGAGAGAGAAAAATGACCGATTACATGATAATGATAGATCAAAAGGTGGTGGAGTTTCTAAAGCTTTGATATCTCATAAGGAAACTCAGTGATATATGTTTGTTCAAGATCCAAGGTCTCTAAGGAGAAAATGTACGATACTATAATATTTTTTTATTGAGATTGCATTACATGACAATTTTATTTAAAAAATAAGGAAAATAATGTGTGATATAATCTTAATGGCAAGAATATTGTTAAGTACCTGAATTATTTTTATCACTAGTGTGCGTATGCATATTCCCCATGCATGTGGAAAGCATAAAGACTTTTGTATTTCAATTCTAAAAGGACGTTTGGATTTGCTTTTCTTATGGGAAAGGGGATTATTTACAAAAATAAGTGTTTCTTTTTTTTTTTTTTCCTAAATAGGTGTTTGTGACAGCCAAATGTTATAATTGCTTCTTCTTTTTTTTCTTCAAGAAAACCTAATTTTCAGATAAGCATGAATTTGGTGCTTAAAAATTAATTAGTTTGAATGGAAGAGAGAGAACTTTTGGACAAGTATACCTATAAAATATTTTACAAATTTTATAAAAATCACTTTTATATATCATTTTGAATAATTTTACATGCTAAAAAGTGTTTTTATATTTTTGCATCTAAACACAAGACATATGCTTTATTTAATAAAATCACTTGTGCGAAACTATATCAAAATACCAAATATCTATTTTAAAAAAAAAAAATCACTTCTATTTGAAGCATATACTTAAAAGCACAAGCCCATTCAAACAAACTTTAAAGTTCAAATACCTAGAGCTTCGTTTTTACTTTTTCTAAAAAAAATGTATTTGAAAAAGTTTTTCTATATAAAAAGATTTTTTAAGTATTTTTTTGCTAAAAAAGAAAATTTTCTAACAATTTAAATTTTGTTTTAATTTTTTAAGAAAATATTTCTCAAAAATAAATAAGGTTATCATTTCTAAATTTTATTTAACTCATTATTATTAACTTGCTATTACTCTCCTTCCGTTATAATTATTTAATTAAATTTGTGGTCAAATTCAAGACGATATTTTGTTTGGGTTTAAGACGGTAACCCTCTAAAAGTTTTTTATTTTTTAAATATAATATAATACTTATATAACTATTTATTATATAAAATAAAAAAGTATAATTTAACTCCTCAATAACGATTATATAATTTGTTCTCTTTAACCCCACAATAAAAATGATTTAAGTCCCCTTCAAACTCAAATTAAATCTATCATTTTAATAATAGACAGATTGGATAGATTACAATAGCCATTGGATCAATCAAATTTAAATTTACCCATAAGTCAATTCATATTTTTCAAAGACAATTACTTATATATCCATATTTTATTTTACATTTTGTATGGCCTTATTATAAGATGTTATTATAAAAATATTTGAGACACTATAAAAAAGAAAGTAAATTTCATAAGACATTGATCTAAAATATAATATTTTTAAAAATATATGAATAAAATTAAGTATTTTTTAAATAATACTTCAACATAGAAGCTAAGGCTGAGGCTTATCTTTCATAAATATTAAATACCAAATGAAAAATAACATCCATGAAAAATAAACATAAGAAACAGTGAAACAAATGGCCCTTCCACCACCCAATCATAAAACAAATTCTTAGGCCAATTGATAAACTCTATCGGTTTCAAATTATCTGTCATTTTAAAAGTTTTATTTTGTTTCAAATTATCTGTCATTTTACATTATCAATAAAATATTAATTGTTATTTTTCTAATATTATCTTTATTTATTGTTATCTTTAATAGAGTAATAACAAGAGTTTAAATTAACTTTAATAAAGGTAATTTAGTCAAATATAACTATTTTTTATTATAATTGAGGCTATTTAATAATTTTCTTAATTCATATATTATTAGCTTAAATGACAAATAATTTAAAATAGAAGAAATAATTACGTAACAAAGTTAGAAAATTAATAAGAATAAAATATTGAATAACAAGCTATTTACTCCATTACAAACTTGCTTGGCCTATCCTACTCTAGAGTTATATACTTTAGACTAGGTTTTTAATTATTTTATAATTTTTATTTTAAGAAATATTTTTAAAAAATTTTAGAAAATACAAAGAAAACCAATTTTTTTTTTGTTTTTTTAAAATTCTTTTAACTTATTTTTTAAAATAAAATTTATAAAAAAATTAAAAAACTAAAAAACTAAATTTTAAAAATAAAAATGTAGAACTTAGAATATCTCATATATATATATATATATATA